>DWQW01008160.1:0-14223 GCA_018249695.1 Heliconius erato demophoon
CGGTGTCGGACGGGCGGCTGCGCGCGGGCGACCGGCTGGTGCGGGTGTGCGGCGCGGGCGTGGCGGGGCGCTCGCAGCAGCAGGTGGTGGCGCTGCTGCGCAACACGCCCGCCGACGCGCGCGTGGAGCTCGTGGTGGAGCGCGCCGACCACCGGGACCAGGTAATATTACATCACGAACATCTGGAATTTTCTATAGATTTTTTTAGCATCACTCAATCATTTTTAGTTAAGACAATCTTTAGTTAAGACACCACGTTTCCCATTTTCCGAAGTATTCTGCAGACTAGCCTCGAAAAGCGACATACCACTGTTCATTTAATTATTAATTATTCACAGTGGTACACGTCTTTTTCGTTTCAACTAATAAAATTATTAATTCTGTCGTTTAATCAAAATTAAAGCCTAATTGATATCAACAGATCAAATAAAAACAAATTATATTTGTAAAGAAATGCTAAAGCTTATATTCAGAAATAATATTTATTCAATTATAACTTTCCAGAAAGTCGAAGCGCCTGTAAGCCCCACTAAATACACAGAAAAATCAGTAGGAACCCCCATACAAGTTAAAGAACCAAGTAAACAAGAAAATGGCCGTGTGTCCAGTATGGTGAACGCAATAAACCAGAGTTCAATACGAGGCAGAATACCAAAGAGTTCTAGTAAAGACGATCTATTGAAAGATCATGAAAGATCTCTTGACAGTGCTATGCAGGATGCGCTTAATTCTTCTTCTAATTCGGTGAGTAGTTTTTTTTAAATGTTATTTTAACATTGTGGAACTTTTAGTATTAATTATTATTATACTATTTGTTTATTTTTTTAGCTTCAAAGGGAACCTAGTGTTAAGATTTTCCGTACCCCATTTTTCGCTGAATTCTGGAGGCATTGCGTGTTAAGTGGCGGAACTCAATGCCGCTCTTTTGCTTCGCTTTTAGACAAATAATGTACATTGTTTTACAAATTTGCCCTCCTAATTAATTTAAATTTGAGAAACTTAAAAGATCAAGTAATGTTAATATTTTAAAACTTATTACATTATTTTCAATTCAGTAGATTCATTAATTTATCTGGTAATATTGAAAAACTTTATTTAATAGCATAGGAGGATTAAACATAGAAATATTTTTCTTCCAGTTGCTAGGACTTAGAAACCGACTGATTCTAAGATTAGATGTTCCAGTCCATGACTCGGAGAAAGCGGGTCTTGGTATTAGTGTGAAAGGAAAAGTGACTGTTGGTCCAGAACCTCATGATTTAGGCATCTTCATCAAATCCGTCCTACATGGTGGTGCTGCTTCTAGAGATGGAAGGTATTTATATCTTATTTTTTCACTAATATCCTAACGAATATTTTTTTTGTTTTTTAGATACTATATAGATTATATTGTGAAAAAGAGTGAAGCTAAAAATCACAACTATTCGGACTTTCGGACATTTCTCAATATAGTGTGACCGTAGTTAATATTTTTCTTATTAATCGGGCAAAATGTAAAAATATTTAACTTTTACATGTAATATTTACAACGATCCGTCTACATATTTACAAGCAGCTTGCAATACGTCGCAGGTTGCACACGAACGACCAGCTGCTGAGCGTGAACGGCGTGTCGCTGGTGGGGCAGTCCAACGCGGACGCCATGGAGACGCTGCGCCGCGCGCTGCTGCACGCGCGCCCCAACGTGCGCGGCAGCATCTCACTCACTATTGCGAGACGTACTGGTAATTATACAGAGTGTTTTTGTGAGCACCACTTTAAATGAAACCATAGTTTTAACTACTCTATAAAACCCCAATACAATAAAAAAATCCAAAAATGAACAAGTTATAAAATTATCGTTGTAAAATAAAACGACATTTAGTGTCGAGAACGACACACGCAGTAGGTTAATATCTATCAAAGGGAAACCGCCGCATACGTCTCTTTACAAAATCGAGTCTTAGGTTTTGGCGGCAAAGTTCACAGTTGTTTAACCTGTATGTATGTATTTTTGCAGTAGTATGTGTTTACGTTATTGGTATCTAAGCGCAACTGCGTCACACGACAGGTTACAGATAACTATTTTCATTAACTTCTTTAAGTCGGGGTTTGAAATATTTTATCCTATATGCTGGTTCCGTAAAAGTAACGCTGATGCTACCACCCTGTAAATTGTATTAGAAAATTTATGTAAAAGATTTTTTTAACTAATATAAATTGTATAATTACATTTACTTGAATATAGTGTAATATTTATATAATTATCACGTTTTTCTTTGATCTATGATTTGAAAGTTATTATATGTACAGTCATTCCTCAGTTTTCAATAACAATCAGCTTAAATTAACTAAATTTTATGAATATTTTTCTAAATTATAGACAGTATGGACAGCCTAGCGAGGTGGAAAGACGACACTCCACCCAACGGCAACGACACCACAAATTCAAACGAAAACAGCAACTCTCAAAACTTCAACACGGTCATTTACAACACGACACACGAAAAAGAAAACAAATCAACCGATTACCAAAAGCACGAAACTAAAGAACCTGATATTAGAACAAACAAGAAGCACGCCTCAATAGTCACTATCAATAATAACAACAGCTGGGTATCAAACCAATCGGACGATAGCAAAGGTTATTTAGAGAGAGATAAGGAAACGATACCCCACGATAGTAAACGGGACAGTTTTGAATGGAGTAGGTTAGATGGATGGAATCCAGTTATAGACAGACTGACGGGGTTGAGAAATGAGAGTTATTATATGGCGACACAAACGGACGCGCCGGTGAATGGCCACCATTACAGGCAGAATTTAGGTCACGTTCACATGTCTAGATCTCCACCTGCACACCATAATGTTATTATTGAAGAGGATTATGGTACAACGAGGTAACTTCTTACTTTTTTGTTTGTAATGTATTTAGTACATAATGTATGCATTTTAATATAGGGTAGATTTTGGAATTTTGCAAATAATGAAAGAAATTACATTTATTCGTTTATTTTCTGCATTAATTCTTCTTGGAAGCCAAGAAATTTGGGTGTGTGATAACATCCACATTTATGTTCTTTCAATTTATTTTGAATCATTTTTTTTAAATAAGATAAATATTACTAATTTATTGTGCAGATCTTGCAGAACAGTAATATTTAAAAAAAAATATTGTCATTTTTTATTATACCTAAATGGGACCATGTACTCATTTAGACATACTTTTTCACATGTATTTTTATTTCTATTTGATAATAATCACAATAAATATAATACTAACGTTATAAAAATTAAAAATGTTTCACTTGAACATGTTAATCTAGGAACTAATGATTAATTTTTTTTTTGTGTTGGATATTTAATTTATCAAGTAAATTATATAGCTAATACCGTTTATTGTTTCAGTACAATTCACTGTACCCCGGTCAAATTTATCTCGTGCGTTTATTTATCGTCAAATGCCATAAAAAATAAATGTTAATTATTTAAATGCTCAAGCCTAATCTCAATACAATGCTACAGAGGCAGCACGGGCGAGTCGGGCAGCGAGGGCGGGGGCGGCGCGGGCGCGGACGCGTTCAGCCGCGACGCGGTGGGGCGCCGCTCCATGTCCGAGAAGCGCCACGCCGCGCTGGACGCGCGCGCCACCGGCACCTACCGGAAGATCAAGGAGAACAAGGCTATCAGTGGTGAGTCTGACTGGACACGCGACACGTGGGAGACAAGTCAATCATTTTCACTTCCTTGTTCCGGCAAAAAAAATATTTCACTGATGTGAAACGTTTAATTTGCAATCTCCGAATATCAAGCGGTAAGCGGAGAAAAATGTCGTAACATTAAATTCCCTCTGCCTATCTTGCTATTATGCGGGAAAGCATGAAAATAAAAAATTACCCTATCGTAGTGTGTTGCACAAATTAACAATCTAAGTATTTACCTAATTAAAATATTAAGTGATTTTTTTATTTCAAATATACCTTATAAAAATTTTTAATGTTTGGGTTTGCAAAAAAACTAAAAAAAAAGGAAATATTTGTATATATAATGTGTGCTACTGAGCATGTACACGAAAAATAAAAATGTTGTTAATTGAAAGGTTCCTTATTGATAAAAAGTATATGACATTGTGTATTATGCGAATAAGCAAAAATCTAATTAATATATTTTTTTCGTTTAGCAATGCAAGTAGGACCATCACTAGGCATGAGGAAGTCATCAAGCTTAGAATCTCTTCAGACGGCGATACAAGAAACTCAGAGGAATCCTAATCGCAACGAGCCCATATACGCGCGGGCACACCCACGTAAGTACATTAGTTAACTTATTTCACTTTTTTTTTAAATAGACCGTTTTACACAATATTTATTTTATCTTAAAGACGCAAATTACCAGATAAAAAATATTAACATGTTGAAATTATTATTTTAACAGAAAAAAATTACCGTTTCGCATAGTGTATTGCACAAATTAAACATCTAAATATTTACCTAATTAGAATTAGATTTTTTTTTATATTTTTAAACATACTATTTAAATTGCAGCATTAAAACATTGGTTGACGGACGACAACGCGGCGCCGGACACGATAGTTCGCGGTTCACCGCAACAGTCCTCGTTATCTCACAAGAAACCATCTTTGCTGAAATCACTGTCTACTATGTTTAGGTACATATTTATAAATTTTTAACACTCATTTTTCTCACATAAAGAAAAGAGAGAATACTTACAATACTTAATTCTAGTAATTTTTGTTGTATAGCGCATTATCCATACATATAACGAATTACAACCGTTGCATATACAACTATGGACTTACTAACTGTAAAGGCATGGCTTGTGTCTATGTAGTTATGTATAATTATTCCTATTTAACTAGCTAAACTAAATTAATAACTCTCAATAGTCAATTTATGTCAAGAATATATAAAAAATGAAACTATATCAAGAAAAATATTAAAATATAATATGTAATTGTAGAATCGGCAAGCCCCACAAGAAAACGGAAACCGAAGTGTACGGGCGGTCGCAGCCGGGACGCGCGTCCGAGAAGTCCATATCGCGCGACGCGCTCGAGCGCCGCGACGACGACGCGCCCGCGCCCACACGGTATGCGTACAAGATAGCGTGTGAGTGATGGAACTCAACCACGCCTTGAAACCTGTGCTTTTGTAAAGATTTAAGGAAAAGAAATTATATTTTTGAAATAGAAAAAAAAAATGCTAAGATAAAAAGAAGTGTAAGTGTCTATATGTACAAGTACACAATCGACAAATGAAAAAAAAAATGTCACCTCTCCACATACTTGTATAAAAAACTAATTTAAACTAACTAGCACATGGTAAATTGTACAAGGAAACTTCTAAATTGTAAAAAAATATTTTGGTATAATTACAATCTCAGTTTAAAAGTCCAACCATCACTTATAGGCAAAGTTTATTTTGGCACATGTTAATCATGTCACATTAGACATAAATAAAGTTGAAATAAGTCTTCCGTCATATTAAGTACTCAGGAAATATGAATGAGTATATACTGTTTAAGTTGGTAAACTATACTAATTGATTGTATTAATATTTAATTATAATTATTATATGTTATTATAATTATTATGTGAGGCCAGTCGTGGCGCAGGGTCACAAGGGTGCGACTGTTAACGCGACAGGTCGTGGGTTCAATTAAAACTCGAAGTAATGAAATATTTAATATTCTCATTCCCTTGTTCTGGTAATAAGGGAAAATTCGGCGTTGAGTTCAACCGAAACGCAATGCCTACAGAATTCGGCGTAAAGTGGGGAATAAAAATGTCTCAATGAGAATGAAGTATCTTAGCACTAGGTTCCCTCTGTCTACTATGTTATATATGGGATACAGCGTGAAGCTAAATAATAAAAATTTATTGTATTTATATAACTTTAAGTGCAGAAATGTAATGAAATTCCTTATTGAAAAAATGATTAAAAATAGTAGATTTTAATTTTAAAAAACTCTAAACTTATACAAAGCAGGTTTTAATCCCGTCATAAAAAAATGAAAATAAAAACAATTACAATGTATAGTATTGTTAATATATAGCATTTATTGAAACAGAGAAGAAAGGGGTTCTCGACAAAACAGTTCCGAGCGCAGCAGCCGCTCGGAGCGGCGCAGCGGCCACGCGGCGCGCTCGCACCGCACCGCGCCCGCGCCTGCGCCCTATGACCCTCATAACCAGGTACCATTATATACATATTTGTTATCTTCAGACTGTATCCCGCGTGTAAGTAGAGGGCACCTAGTGTTAAGCCACTCCGTTTACCATCCCCTTCCCAAATTTTCGAAAAATGGAGAGTTGAGTGGCGAAACTCAATGTCGCGCTTTATTTTTTTTATCAGAATGAAGATTGAACTCACTACTTTTGCGTCAAATACTTTCCCATAGCGATTCGATGGAATTTTGTGTACCCGGTATCTGTATATCTATTTTATTTTAATAATTTTGTTTCAGGCAGTAGACACTGCGTGGGGCCCCACCGGTCACTATGTCAATTATGAAGAAATACAACAAAATTTAAAGTAATTCTTTTAATATAGGTTCTAAATATTTAACTAGTGAATATTGTTTTTATAAGCCATACTGTATTTTTATATCAAGAGTTAATATAATAAATTTAAATTTTACTAAGAAGCGATAAATTATTATAATACTTAATTAGGGACTTGTTCTAACACAAAATAATTATCTTATACATGTATTGCTACATATTTTTTTTGTTCTCAACAAAAAAATGAAGGTAATCAATAAAGATAATTTATAATTTTAAATAATATTGTTTATTGTTATTGCTCGCGGAACTAAGCTACAATTCAGATCATATTTACATAATAAATAATATTTTATAAACCTTAACTATTTGTAGTATTGTTGTTCTGAAAATGAACAAATTTTCATGATTTACAGTACGATGTAAAAATTTATATATTCATTGTTATTGCCCTACATTTAAAAAAAATCATTAAATATTTTTTTGTTTTAACAAGCAGATAAATAAAGAAGTTACTTATAAACAGGTCGGTTATACTGTGAGTTTGTAAATATGTAAAAGAAAACTGTTTATCTGGCTTTAAAATCATAAAAACGATTGAAAAAAAAATCAATTATATCAACAAATAGAAGGTTTAATAAATATGATACATATATTACCTTTAAAAAAATACTCGTTTCATTTTCCTAGGACCCAATTTGACGTCCATGCAAATGCAAACTTACTTACCCACTACATATATATTTATTTATAAACATATAAAAAATACGAACGTGGACTGGAATTCGACTCGACCTACCTCTTGGGTCACCAAGAGGTCAAAGTGCTTTAACCAATTAAGGAGATTCTTATCGAGTTACGTCATTTGTATACACGAACGGACCTTAGACGGTTTGCGTTATAAAGTTCACCTACGTTCAAATTTTAATACCTTTCTAAATAAATTTCCATCTTTAATGTGTCAATAACATTTAAAATAATATTTATTTATATTTAAGCTGTTTAATAATTAATAATAATGATATTAAAATGACAGTACGGTTAACGAATCGTCGTTCTGTAGACGGCTGCCTAGATATGATTTTCTCTTGGTTATTTTCTCACGGAGTGAACAATTCCTTCAGAAAAACTAACTTCAGAGCGGCCACGACTCGTCGAGCGTACTGTACATACAATGATATGTGGAAAATCTAACAACTTATACATTTCAGTGCCCGAAGAGAGAAACTAAGTGAGGTTCAAATAGGACAAGTGCGACGGACGAACACCGGCCACCAACATCTGCACACGCAAGTCCTGGAAGATAGGACCGACAGGTGATTTGCTTCATATATTAAATGCCACTTGTATATTTAATGCTTTGCTTATAGTATATTATATAGGAATGGATATATATTTTTTATATTTTTAAGATACTAAAGAAAGTAAGACATAATGATGTATTGACGCTTTCGGCGGGGTACAATTTTGAATTGTAAACGTGACAGTTTTAGGGTTGAAAGTTCGGTGGAAAGTGAAAAATGATGTATCTTAACGTCAGTTTCCGTGTAAATAACCTACTACATGCGGGATACAGTGTGAATCTAAAAAAACAATTATATTAGGGCAAATGACGTGTTCATGGGTAATGGGTTAGTTGGAATTCATTTTATTGTTTGATAGTTACCTAAGAGTATTAGCTCAATATCTATAGTTATTTTATTATATGTACCTCTGTCTACATGTACCATCCAGTTCCACCAAAGAGTTCCACCACTTAATATGAAATAATTTATTTCTAAAATAGTAAATGAATAAAAAAATATTAATTTCTCTATACGTATTTAAATGTAATTTTAATTAATGTGTACGTATAACTTTTAAATTTATTAAATCAATGGAATAATAAAATGTGACACAGCAAATCTTAGAAACACGTATTTTTTTTTCTATTAATCCATTAAAGGTATCATGAATAAAAAATATAAAATAAAAAAAGAGTGTTATATAACAACACAAACAACACAAACAAGAGATCAGGACAAAAAGTGTCGATTAATAATCCATGTGATTGATATAATACACAACATACATAGATAAAGGTCAAACCAATCACCCGCTGAACGCTGCAATAACACAACTGGTTTAAATCTATTCAAGGGCTTAATAATGATAATAATGTTGTAAAAATGTATATTTAAATTGTAATATAAAAAATGTTGTAAAAACCTATATTTAAATTGTAATATAATAGTTTATTGAGGAAATAGATCTGTTATATATTTAAAATATTTATAAATAATAGGCTGTTTTTTGTTACCCCTTATTTGACCACATTTTAAAACATTTTTAACGAGAAGTCTACATATCAAAAATGTATACCTGAACATCAGAATCGTTGCGTTTTAATTTTGTTAGTTCACGCTATATAACAGGGTAGGTGGAGATAACCTAGTCTTAGCAACTCTAGTGCCTTAGCACTAGAGTTGCTAAGACTCCGTTTTCAGAGCGAGTAGATAGAAGGAACCTAGTGTTATGTCACTTCGTTCCCCTCTTTTCGTTGAATTCTTGACATTGCGTATTCAGTGGCGGAACTGTACGCCTCACTTTGCCTTCTTCGCGCGTCACCAGAGCGAGTCAAATGAAAATATTAAATAAATCAATGAAAATGATTCATAGGATAGTATTTCAATGTATAAAGAATCGAGAATGGGGGAATAGTAACGATATCTTCTATTTGTTTATCTCGCAAAATGCTCCAGGAGGTGTAAACATAAATAATTATTACGATATTTTAAATTCGCCTGAACCGTTTGCACGTGGAATTATATTAAATAATAGTTTTTTATTTATATGTTGTATTTTTTAACACTTACTATTAATCATGAAAATGACTGAGAGTTTAATTATTAGTTTGCGATATTATATTTTAACTTCTTTTTCTTTTTCGGGTCTGTTGAATTCATAACTTTTTTTACGATGACAGAGGTATTTAAATTAATAAAAAAAAAAGAATAAATTTGTATTCGTAAAGCCTTAATTATTTCGACTTCCTTGTTTGTGTCATCGTAAACAAGAAGCGTGTCAAATATTTTATGTATATCCAGTCAAGATCGACTATCAAATTTAAATGGATTTTTGAATAAGCTTTAATTAAAATTTGTCGTATCAGTGTATTTTGTTGAAGAATCTAAAATATCGTATACCGGAAACAAATATCTATATATTTATAGCTTCACGTCGTGTCCTACACACAGCAGGGTAGACAGAGGGAACCTAGTGTTCCCGTTCCCGTAGCACTCCGTTTCCTATTTCTTCCGAATGCTTGTTCAGTGGCGGAACAACAAAAACAAAAAATATATATATACCGTTTTTTCAACTATTTTTAAAGTGTTAATCCACACTTAGGAAAGTATGATTAACACATTTTTTAGAGAAGTTTATACGTTTTCTAAATATAAATACATATTATTTTCATATGTAGCTTTTTTCTATTACGTTAGTTACATATAGCTAAGTATAAAATATTTATATTGTTTAAGATAAATATTTTAATACAATGTATTTAACGATTTGACTAAACCCATAGCGATCGCGTAATATAAGAATGTATTGATTACATTATATAAGCTTAGTTACGCTACGAAGGTGTCTTTTTTTATATATTTTTTTTTATATCAACATTAATAACAGGTTAATATGAAAAAAACCGGTGTTAGAAATAGTATTCAATTTAGATTCGGTAACAACAAAAACACTAAATGGGTTGATAAATCTTTATCTTGTAATTGATATGACTATACATACATATATGTAAGAAATCACCTCAAATCAGCTTCACGCTGTATCCCGCACACAGCAGGGTAGACAGAGGGAACTTACTGTGTGACACTCCGTTTCCCACTTTCCGCCGAATTTTTCGAGGCACTACATGTTGAAGTAGCTCAACGCCAGGCTTTTTTTGCGTTGTTGCCCAGAGCGAAGAATTGAAATATTAATAAATAATAATTCATTCCCTTGAGTCGGAATCGAACCAGCAACAATCGCGTTACAGTCACCCTTGTGCCCCTGCACCACGACGGCCTCATACTTGCATAATATACACATACTATTTTTATTATTTAATATTTTATACAAATGAGTATAATATTCGAAAATTAAAATGAATTTATTTATTTCCAATATAAGATATATTATAATATGTGTTTTTTGTAAATTGCAATCGAAATATAAAATAAACAAACTAATTATAATGAGGCAAAAGTGTCCTTAAAATTTTTGTTAAATTTTGTAGTTTTCATATTTGTTGTAATTACAACACTATTTTCCTACTCCAATATTATTAATATAACGATACCAGAGCTTAAATATAGATATTAAAAATAGTACTAAATACTTAGAAATACACAATATTAGAATAATTTGTTAAGATAATAGCAACTTTAAATATATATTCTGTCCAATGCGTGCCGCGGGCGGTAAGATGCAAGTTTTTGAACGGTAATTGCTAGTTTTGTGCATATTTTCAACACAAACTGTCATATTACAGCTCTCAGTACATAGTTGTGTTTATGGTATCTCATTTATATTTATTTATTTTTATTCTCTGCATATTTTTTAATAACAAATATGTAAATTAGTAGGTGATGTAACATGATTTATAATGGTAAAAAATACTTATAATCTTGAACTAGTACAAGATTTGCGGTTGCTAGATTAAAAAAAAAACAATATAATCACAATTTTCGCTCGGTTTGTTGCATGTCTTTTGTCTATAACATATCTTTCATATAGTGCCATTGTGTATTAGTTGTTTAGCTATTTTAGGTACTCAGTAGGTACTCATTTAGTGTTTTAAGTTACATTGTGAATGTAATAGGTAATAAATATAAAACTTACTCTTTTTTTTTAAATAAAGAAGTTTGGTTTAAAAGAAGAAAAATGATTGTAATTTATATTTTTTTGACCAAAACATATAATCACTATATATCATCAATTGTTTTCCTTTAATTATATAAATAATAATATAAGTGTTCGTCCGCAGCCGCCGCTCGACGGGCAGCAGCAAGACGGGCGGGTTCCGGCCGCAGTCCAACTTCTACGAGTACGACAGCGCGCCGCCGCGCCGCGCCCGCACCGCCTACCACTACTGACGCGCCACTACTCGTCGACATCATTATACGCGACGACGACGCCGCCCGCTACTCGACCACACCTATTTACGCAGTTCACATGTGAACTTTCATCTTTCACCTCCATGTTTTAACTGAAGGAACCTGTATATAAATAAGGTTCATCTAAACTAAAACTCCTGTAATGGTGATTTCAACTGAAAGAATACGTATAAGTATTCGACAACTACTTACACAGTACTTAGACAAAGTTTTAGGTTAGTCGTTGTTTATTATACTTATAGTTGCGTTGATGTAGATTGGCTCCATTGTCTAATTGTTGTAGGAAGAATCTGTACATAGACGTTTGTCGAGTAAATATGTTATACGAAATGGATGAAAATCCATTCGAGACTTATAATACACTACTTATATAAAATTTCAACTGAAAGTAAAAACTTACAGCTGAAACTGTATCAATACAATAAGTTCTATTGTAATTATAGTTGTATCAATGTAGATTGGCTCCAGCTTCTACTTATTATAAGAGGAATCTAAAGGCTTGTCAAATAATATCGAAATCTCTATATATGGTGTTATTCTTGTGCCATTGGTCTAGTATAGATCGATAAATTAATTTCAATTGTATCTATGATTTTATAAATATTAGACTGTAAATTTATGTTTGAACATAAGTTACGAAACAAACTTACTTAAATTGTATGTTTTTAAAGGCGATTTTAAGTATTTTGGATACAAGGCCTTGTTAAACTTGTGAAAATTGGCTATGAAAATTACTATTTCCACTGTATTGGGTGCGAAACATATTTATTAGGATATAATTAGGAACGAAGCAAAACATATTTATTAAGATGTAATTAGAACTAGGGCTATGATTTATATTTAATGGTGATCAACTATCCTAAACAAAGAATAATTTTGCAAAAACATATAAGATGAGAGGTTAATGAGAAAATATTATTCCTTCGGGGACCACAATTTCTATAGTTTTTATTTAAAAAAAAAAGATAACTAGTATCCCACCTCGACTCCACGTGTGCTTTTTATTAGTAAAAGAAATCACTATTTTATCTCTATAGGACGTTTTATCTCACATTTTATTTTTATAAGAAAAATACGTCTACAAAATATTTTATTTAGTCTTAGCTCATGTAAATGAACTTATTTTACGTTGGTCAGTCACTTAATTTTTTTTTTTATTTTCTACGTGTATGTCTATGAAAGTTTTATATTCTTTTTTTATATTGGATGGTGCCATCTTTATCACCTTACAGTTACTTATAGTTAGGTACTGTTTTCATAACTTAATTAAAAAACTAAAATTATTTTGAAATTATAGGTCTATATAATATGGCTTTTAATCACTTTAGAATTGCGTTCGAGTTGTTTAAAACGGTAGCTCAATTCTAATCAAATTACGCTAAAAGCCAATTCCATTACACATTCTTTGCAAACAAAATGGCTGATTAGTATAAAAAAGAATAGAATAGAATAGTATATTAAATCATTTTTTCTAACTTATGTGTATTAAAGTATTTTTTTCAACTTCAATTTGCTCGTAAAATTGAAATTTGTTGATAAAAAATAACTTCACCCGATTTTTTTTAATGTTTATATATTTTATAATTAAATACATCATTATGTAATCATTGTCGTTCGTTTGTATGATTATTCATGTTCATTATTTTTTTTTTATAAAAAGTCAATGTTAACAAGAAAGTATAATTTTAAGGTCTTGACATTAATATTAGATTTTGATTTTTTGATCGACATCATAAAGAAAGGAAGCCATTGTAGATATTATAAAAACATATCAAATAAATTACAGCTCTCAGAGAAAAGTGACACGAAAATAAAATATTTTGTGTGTAAAAAATTATAATTGGTATTAAATTATATATAATTAGTTTACATTAATTATAAAAATGTGGTTAGCCCAAAACTTGATATGCAAATATTGTTATTAGTTCTAATATACTTTCCATGTTTGTGTCAATTTTCTCTGATGTCCTCATTTATTTTCGTTCATTAATTATAATGAATGTGTTTTTATATTAAAATTTCGATTTTTTTTTCCATTGAGAACTAACGCTTTAAAATTTTAAATAATCTCGAGTTATAATGCTTAATTATCTCATTTCTTTTCAAATTTAACAAAGCACAATTTTCGAGACATTGAGTATTGAGTTTCGCCACTCAATACTCAATATCTCGAAAATTGGCTTAAAGGTGACGAACATAGTGTTTCAACATTGGATTCCCTCTACTTACTACATGCGGGATACAGCGTGAAGCAAAAACAAAATGGAATAAAATATTCCGACGTTTCAGTGTTCTGTAAAATAGTATACCATACATTCCTAAGCAACTCCGAGTTTAAGTTCGTAAATCAAAGAAGCTTTAACATGTAATATAGTTTGTAATGGAAAGACTAAGGTTCTGTATTTCGGTATATCACCAAAATTTACTTCCCATATGAGTAACATATACTTACTTAAATTATTTCTTAATTTACAATATGTTCTTATCGTTGTGATATTTACTTTATAATTATACAATATAATACAGGTTCGTTGGTGATATGTGTTGATACAATATAGTTTTAAAATG
>DWQW01008161.1:0-14222 GCA_018249695.1 Heliconius erato demophoon
CGTGTTATGCAACCACACTCGAGACGCACCAGTCGGTCAGTAAGCGTCAGTCAGGTCAGTGCTGTCAGTGTCAGTGAAGTGCGTGGTCAGTTGTCGCTCAATAATATTACAATTATAGATAAAAATTTAATTACAGTCAAAAGTTCGTTAGCGTTTATGTTTATGTTTAATTGTTTCTGATTTGGATTAAAAATAATTTGGGTTTCTATTGGAAGCTCGTTAAGATCTATGGTATTTAGTATGTCATATATTTAGTGCTTTTTATAGCTTAAAGCTTTATAATGCTTACAGTAAGTACTATTAGCGTTGACTTTTTAAATAGAAAATATTAATAAATATTCATAGCATTTTTAAACTAAGCTCGTTCTAATAGAAAAAAATGGTAAAAAAACTGCTTTGGACTGCCTTAGTTTTGAATAATTTCATTTTCAATACTTACTGTTTATTATAAGGCTATCACGAATATTTATTATTTCCTTCACTTATCTCCCGCATTTATTCTAGAGAAAATTAGTCTAGTAATCATTTAATTTATCCTTTCTATATTTAACCTTCCTCATTCTTTTATAACTATCTAAATTATCGGAACAGTAGCCAAAGCTAATATTTTGTATCAAACGTATTTTTTCCAAGATTTTCTGTACAAAAGATTAAAAAATACTTCAAAGAATAGTTTTTAATACACTACAATTGCTGAGTAATGTGAGGACAGCTGTACGGACAGACAGGCTCATTTGTATTCTACTTTTTTATATATAAATATTTTCATTTTTCTTTTGAGAAACAATACATGTTTGTAGGTGAATATCGTGAGCTAACTATTCATAGATGCTTACTACATTCGTGACTGTAATGTTATTTTATAATTGCTTTCTGTCCACCACTACAGTGTAGGTAAACTTCAGAATTGGGCTGAGACTGGGGCCAGTCGTGACGCAGGAGCACAAGCGTGTGACTGTATGTTTACAAGTTGTGGGTTCGACTCCCACACGATGAAATGAAACGCAACAATGCCTCCAGAGTATAGCTGAAAGTGGGGAACGCAAAGCAACTTAATAGAAACGGAGTGTCTTAACATTAGGTTCACAGGTTTCCTCTGCCTATCCTGGTATGTGTAGGGGGTGTATATATAGCGTGAAGCTAAAAAAAATAAAATAAGTAACTATGTAATCATGTCTATGAAACTGAACTGACCCACTTGTAATTAATTGTAACATGATAAAACTTGGCAGTTATACGTAGCGTAAGTGACAATACAATATATGGTATCGTCGAGCTGGTCTGATGATGGAGCCAGGAACTGAATAGTGGAACTTTAGAGGATACCAATAAACTACTCAAGTTTAGGCTTATATTAACTATAGCTCCGAGCACATTCTATAGCACATATAGAACTCAGTGTAGTAAAGTTTGTTTTTAATTTTCATGTAATTGTTATTTGCATGTATTAAAAAAAAACACTATTAATTTTTCACAAGTTTGAAAAGTGAAAATATCGTCAGGTTTTTTTTATTGAAATAAGAATGAAATCATTAATAACGAAATGCGGAAGGTGCGTAATGATAAAAATGTTGAAAACATTTAAAATTTAAAGAATTGACGTAGGTGAGGACACGTGACTTTACAACAGGGAACGTCATCGCCATACAATTTGGGATGACCCAATATTTTAGTGTTTTTCTTTAGAGTTCGACGAAATAACATTTAATAATACTTGAATTATAAAAAAATGCTAAAGATTAACAATATACCGCATATCAGAGCAGAGTAGGCAAAGGGAACCTTGTGTTAAAACTCTCCATTCCTCTCGCTTCCGGCACCACTCAATTTTCTGAACATTACGTGTTCAGTGGCGGGACTCAACACCGCGCTGTATCTTGTTACGAGAGCAACTAAATTAGACGTACCTACTATCGTTGCGTTTACATTCAGACAGACACTAAGAAACATTTATTGAAAGTTTAAACTTAATAAAAATGTAATAAATTTAAATATTTAATAGAACATATGTAAATAATAAAGCCAATGAACTTCAGAAATAGTCATGCAAGGTCACTTTTTGTGAATACATTTTTTTTACGGTTTTTGTTCTAAGCCACGTATCCGTTATAAGTGTTATTAATTTATTATATCTATAAAGTATATAATATTAATATATCTTTGCCTACTTATATATCTTATTTGTATTACAAAAATTTAAAATACCTATTATAAAATGTCGCAGTAGAATTTGACATATACAAATGAAACGTAAATACATACGTAATTTCATTACTTTAAGATTACGAATATAAAATGTAGAGGTGCATCACTGTACTCATAGAAAATATTATTACCTTTTTTTGTCTACGCCTGTTTACGTAGATAAGTTATAATTTCTTACATATAGGAAAAAAAGTGAGGCCGTCTGGGAACAAGCACAAGTGTGTGACTGTAAACGTGACGGTTATGGGCTTAATTCCTACTCGGGGGAATAAAATATTTAATATTTACATTTCCTCGCACTGATCACAAAGCAAAATGCGGCGTTAAGTTGCCACTCACCATGCAATACCTCAAGAATTCGGCGGAGAGTGGGGAACGGAGTGGTCTAATACTATATTTCTTCTGCCTACCCTGCTATATGCGGGATACAAGTAAAAAAAAGACTTACGACCATGGTGGATACTCAGATCAACTTTCCATCTGTATCAAAATGACGTCACCTTATGTTCATAATTCCAATTATTATTATTATTTAACTGTTTCACGAAAACCAAGTGGTGACCTACTAAATTTAAACAATTCGTGTAAAATGATATTTATTTGATTAAGCTAATAAAATTACTGTAAAATAGTTTTATGTATTCCATGAATTATTTTTAATAATATAATGGATTTAATATATGTTTATTCATATATTTGTAATAAAATACAGTAGTAGTTTACCTATAGCTATACTATATAGGGTACGTTGTTTTGTTTTCAAGGCTGAACAATGTTGACAAGTTGACTGTTGGAGATGTAGATTATCCTGCATATAGAAGTGTTAAGACATTCCGTTCTCATTAAGGATAATAAGAAATGAAAATATTTTATTTCCTCGATTGGGAATCGATCCCACAATCATTCGCGCTTATCCCCCTGCGCCACGATGGCCCTATTAATTCACTTAACCAACACATTAAAGCATTTATTTTTTTAATTTAACATCGGATCCTAGTTTCCTAGAGAAAGTACAAATCTTCTTTGTGTATTTAAAAGAAAATTAAGGCTAAAATCATCATTAGGGTTAAGCATATTTCCGAGCCGTCTAAAAGCCAAACTGTTGCTCAACGGCCTCAGTCCGCGTAAACAACGTGTAAGCTCGCCCGGCAACCGTCTGAAAGCTATTTATGTAGCAAAATATCGTAAAATAATAATATATCTTATGTAGCTAAGCAAAGAGGTCATATTTCTATAATGTAATTTAATTTTTCGAGTAAATTGACGCTATTACTTAAATTTGCTTTTAAAATTGCAGTATATTTATAATAACTTTTAAAAAAATCTTCGCAACCGTTTTTACAAACATCAATCCCTAAGTAGGAATTTAACCTAAAACGATCGCCTGTACAGACTCATATTGATAGAAGCATGTTGATCTGTAAAAAAATACAATCGAATTGCAAATCTCCCTTTACAGAAGTCGGTTAATAAACATAATTTATTGCAGATCTAAACAACTAGTCACCGAAAACGAACTTTTGACATAAATTACCAAACCAAGACATATCATAGCTTAAAAAAAAAGTGCAAGTGTTAAGTGATCAAAATGATGACAATAAGCGAGAGCCAGTATTCTTCCAACAAGATGTCCAGCATCCACAAGATCAACGACCGCGTGGTACACCGTGACAGCTTCGACGACGTGAAAAGCTCGTCCAGCGTGAACAGCTCTCTGATCACCAAGCGCGGGTTCAAGCCCTCCGATATGTATGATCCGAAAAAAAAAGAATTTCTCACCAATTTGAGCTACAAATTATTTCCTGTAAGTTGGGTAAGTTGCTGTATTTTTAGTCGTAAGCTTCGATGGTCGCTTCGAATTATGGTATTTATGTATGTATTTAAGTATATTATTTATTGTAGTTAGAGTTACTAGATAACTAACTCCTATATATATTTTACTATTATTTATTTAAGCGTCTTAGGGGCCAAAAGTTTTATTAAACTAGGTACAGGTTTTCTTAATATTTTCTTGATCTATATAAAATTTTATACTTCTGAATTATTAGACGATTTTTAGGGTTCTGTACTTTTTAAAAAAAAAATGGATCCCTTGTAAGATCAAAAAAGGATTTTGAAAAATTTTAACCCTAAAGGGATGAAATAGGGGTTGAAAGTTTGTATGGATTTTTTTTAAATCGGCACCGATTTTTATAAAATTTGAAATTCAAACTCTTAACAACATTTCATCAACACACGTGTTTTATGATTTTTTAGAATTCACCCCTAAGTGTCCAAATAAGCGGGCCAAGCCGCGCGCGCCCACAAGTATTACATAAAATTATATAGCTTTTTACTATAGGATCTCTTAACCATTTTGTATTTCAATGTTTCAATTGTGAAATACAAATATCTGATAATAGTAAATATCGTTCTTTGGGTAAAACTCCATACATACAATAGCTTCACGGTGTATCGCATATTGGAAAGTAGGCTCACGAAACGTAGTGTCTCACCGTGTGTAGTGTCACTCCGTTTTCCACTGTTTGTTCCATTTTTGAAACATTGCGTGGAGTGGCAAAACTCAACACCGCATACTACAAATCTTGTTGCCAAAGCCAGGAAATGGAATTACTTTTTCATTTCCCCTAGTAGAAAGCGAACTCATAGCCTCCGCATTTTCAGTCAGACGCTGTGCCACTGTGACACGACTGCCATACATGAGTTATAGTTTCTGTCTGACACTTTGCCAACATTTAGCTATATTTTAGTACTTATAAGTGAATAATAACTATATATTGGTTCAAATTTCTGTAAAATTTGTAATTAAACATAATATTTATCGTGGCTGACTATCGCTCTATACGATTGCATTTATCGAATCTGGCTCCAATCCAGGTGGTTGTAGAAATAGATTGTTCCTTGAACGCGTTGGGATCTAACAATCGTTATATTATGTGGGCAGATTGATGACAAACTACGTGCGGCATAAATAAACTATGGTTCGTGATTTACAACACGCCTGAAAAGTTCAACTGTTAAGTTTCTTGCAAGCTGTTCTCACCAGAACTACCTTCCTCGCCAGTAACGAAAAACTGGTTGCTTCTCGTAGGACTGACACTACTGACATTTTTATATAAGTTTACTACTTGATTTTAATCGTCTAATTGAGTGAAGACGATTTTGAAGACTATAGATTTAATCCCAAGTACAGGTATTTGTAAGATGAGCATTAAAAAGTCTTAACACTATGATTTTTATATGAGGTTGTATATGCAACTTTAGTATGATTCTTCCACCAAAATTTAATATTTCTGGAGTTGGGTAAAGATCACTTTCATACAATTTAAATCGATCAGATGCAATCAGAGCAGAAGTTTGAACTTAGAAGTAAAAATTTAGAATCTTTCGTGTATGGCTTACATTTCACAAGTTGTTTTTTTACGTACCTTCTTGCGTAAGATATGATCAGCTCATCGATCGATTTTGGTTCTTTCCGAAACTATTTGGCGTATTTTCAAAGACAGACAAACATTCCATCGTGTAGGTTCTGGTACGTCAGCGTCATTAACGATCTTTAAGTGTAAATAAATTTCTAAGTAACGCTTACAACGGTACTTAGTATGCTAAGTTATATGTTGTTCATAAAAGCCAAAAATATTATAATTAAGAAAGTCGGCCAAGAATAAATATTAAAAATATTTATTCTTGGCCGACTCAACAGTCCAAATTTGTAGACTTGTATAACTTGAGTTAGATTTCTGCATCAGTAGTATTAATAATAATGGGATGTGATATTTGTACAAAAAAATCATATATGCTACAAAATAAGCACCTAAATAACTTTTAAAATATTGTATTGCCTTTTTTAGCATTCGAAAACTGACAGTCTTCTAAAGTGCCTGGTGGTTAAGTGACGGACAAGGGTTTAAAATCTGTTTAATGCTGCCAAATCACTGGTCAATGACACATTCAGACTTCGACGAATAAATTTCGTCGATGTTGCTAAGGGTTGAAGCGGCTCATCATTAAGCGTATACCCGTCACTATTAGTGGCTGTGACTTGGTCCTCAGTTCGCCTTCAATATGGTCAATATTTATATGATTATTCATATATATGTGATATATGTATTTATATTTTTTACAATACGTAAGTATTGTATAAACTAGGTACAGAAAAATAAAATAGAAGACTTAACAAATACATGACAGCAGTTAGTAAATTATTACCATGGTGAATAAATTAAAGCAGCGAAAAACAATGGCCTTATGAATTCAAAGCTATGGCGGTACAGCATCTAACTGCAACGCAACGGTTGTGGGTTCGATTACCGCTAGAGTAAAATGATATATATTTATTTCCTCGTTCCGGTGAGAAGACAATACGATGTGTTGACTTGAATTCCACCCAACACGTAAAGTTCCACAAAATGAGCGCTATATTTTGATGAGACAATGTATCGAAATATAATGACAATCGATAGAATTTTGGCGAATATTCAAAACGTGACGGTACTTCCTCGTTCGGAAAATTAAAATATCTCTTCTGTCTTCTGTTGCGTTATAAACTAAAGATATAAATGCTTAAACATTCCACTCGACAGTTAACCTAAAAATCAGGGTATTTTAACCAAATTAAATTGTTTTAATTCTTGTATGAGATGCCAGAATATTTACGTAGACTTGATTTGAGTTTTAAGAGAAAGGAGTTGCCAGAGTAAAATATACAATTTTGAAAACATTTTTTCCATCAACTATAAAATATATTTATATATCATATACATAGATTTATCAGGTCAGCCGTGGCGCAGGGGCACAAGCGTGCAACTGTAAACGCCATTTCGATTCCATTTTCATTTCCTCACTCTTATAACAATTCAAACCGCGGCGTTGACTTCCCCCACACTACACGTAATACCTCCAGAATTCGGCGGAAAGTGGAGAATGGAAGTATCTTAACACTAGGTTCCCAGGTTCCCCCGGCCCATCCTGCTATGTGCGCGATACAGCGTAAAGTCAAATAAATAAATATTTATTATATATACCAACGATTGATCGACGGCAATATGCATTTAGATGGCCTTTATTTGTTCCCATAGTCAAAAGGTTGTTAGTAGACATTTTCGTGCGATAAGCTGTTTTCAAACAACTTCTCGCTCTTCTCTAATTTATCTACGCTAATAGTGGCTCAAAATTTTGTCAAAACACAAAAGTAGCAAATTATTTTTTTTTACACAGAAGAATTAATTTATACTATTAACATTATAAAGAAGAGTTCGTTTGGCTGAACGTGCTGAGCTCAGAGAACAAGGAACTATTGGTGCAATTTGATAGACTATTTACCGAAGAAAACTATCGGCTGTACTATATCACGCTAAGGCTTATAGAAGAAAGAAAAAAAAGGTGTTGAAAAAACGAGAGAACTCGTGAACTTCCATGCATGTACTGCATAAATTTTTACAGAGTGGGAATCGAACTTAGAACTATAACCCAAATGCTCCGTCTTTTCGCCACAACATCTTCAAAATTATAGTTATCATATTGACTGAAAATTTAAAATAAAGTATGACTAACCAAACCAAACGAGTCAAATGGTTTTTAAATTCAAGTATCTACTCTAAAGTGATCATTCTAATATAGTTTTGATTGATTTAGAAGCTTCAAATGGTTTCTACGTACGACGAGTAAGTGGACGGCCAACGGTCTAACGTTCCCATTCCCGGCTGGGCGTTGAACCTGTGGCCGCCAACGCGACTTTGGAAAATACCTAATGTGTGTTTGCATATGATAATATGCTAATGTCAAGTGTTTTTTTCTTTATTTTAGTGCAACGACATATGGTGACTCGTTTGTTTTGCGTTCGATTGAAACTTGTATGTTATGGTGCAACTAATAGATAATTCGATTCATAACTGTTTTCAATCTTGTACCTGAATACTAAATAGTAACGTTTTTATTTTGTAATGTGAGAAAATCTGAATATAAATATTAAACATCAGAAGAATTTCAACTGTAAACGTGACTGGTTGTGGATTCGATCCCCGCACGAAGAAATGAAATATTTATATCAATTTATATTTCCATTTCTACGCTCTCGGCGTTGAGTTCCAACATTCAGTACGCCAGCATTTGGCTGAAAGTGGAGAACGGAGTGTCCTAACTAGGTTCCCGATTCCTACTCTGCTGTGTGCAGGAGCGTGAAGTTAATTTGATTTAATTTTTAGAAGAATTTAACTTAAAGAAAGAACGATATCTAATAAAAAATTCGAAATATTTCTTCTCTGAACTTTTCTCTATCATCTCTTCCCATCGTGGAATTGAGATAATAAGCAACCTCAAGATTGATTACGTTAAAAATAATGTTATTTTGTCAAAATTAATAGATTTTGTCGTTTTAATATTTTACAACTCCAAATTAAATAATTTTATTGGCTTATTTTAAGCTTACACTACCAAAAAAGTAGGTAATCATTATTTCAAACACAGCTTGATTGATTTCGAGAACGTTCTACTTTATCTTGATTTAGGATTTTCCCATAATATCGCAGCTCAAAATATTTTAAACAATTTATTATTATTATCCCGCACACAGCAGGGTAAGCTGAGGGAACCCCCTCTGCCTACCCTGCTGTGTGCGGGAGTGTTAAGACACTCCGTTCCCTCGTGCACCACCTCGTGCCGCTGCGCCACGACTGGCCTCATTATTATTATTATTAGCTTTCTTCAAATATCCCACAAATTTATCGTGTAAATAGAGAACAGAAAGCACTTTAAGATTTTTTTTTTCATTTAATTTCCATTTATTATTTACACAAGCCTTGGCAAAAAATAGCGTGTCAAGATATTCCATTCTCCGTATAGAGAGCACTGATAAAATCATACGAAGTCTTACAAGTCTGTGCTGAATTATTAAAAAAACCCTTTTGCGGAATTGAACCCACTGTCCATAAGATATGTATATCATTATTTGAGATAATTAAAATGGAAGATTAATGAGTATCAAAAAGATACAATCTCTTGGCTCGACATCGCTGGTGCCGAGTGCCGTGTGATGAGGGATTATACTAATGGATTAGATGTTTGTTTGCTTTTTGTTAAAATTGCGTAAGTGTTCTGTTATGTAGTTCTGAAATTTTAACGCGTTTTTAGTTTAATAAATCAACTTCACGCTGTATCCCGCATACCGTAGGTAGGCAGAGGGAATCTAGTGTTAAGACACTCCGTTCCCTACTTTCTGCGATTGGATGAATTTTGGAGGCTTTGTGTGTTGAGTGGCAGAACTCAACGCCGCGCTTTGCCTCGAGACCAGAGCGAAGAAATGGAAATATAAATTTAAAAATTCATATTTCATCTCCTCGAGTGGGATGGAACCCACAACCAGTCGGATTTACAGTCACATTTTGTGCCCCTGCGCCACGACTGGCCTCATAGTTTAATGAGGTTTTTTTATTCAGCTTCTCGCTATATACCATATACACTAGGGGAGAAGACAAGACACTCCGTTCCCCACGCTGCGCCCAATTTCGCTGTGTCGCGTGTTGACTCAACTTCAAATTTGAACTCACCAACACCGCGCTTTGTCTTGTCACCAGACATCAGACACACACAATCATCAGCATCTATATACTCGTATATGAATAAATTTTCTTTGACATTTTCATTTTTAGTAAATGAAAGAAGGATTTTTTAAATATATTCAACATAGTAGCATACTACTCGGTGTTATTGGCTCGCTCTGCATTGTTTATCTAGACCGAAAAGTAGTAATATTTTGTAAATTGTAATCGTCTCGTCATCTTGCATAAATTCAGAGAGTATCCATTTTCACACCATTCGCACTTACTCATTCCTCCGCCAGAAATACTGATTGTATTGATGATTTATAATTAAATAAGAAGGCTAGGCGCTCGTGGCTCACGGGCATAAGCATGCGACTGTGAATGCGACAGGCTGTGGGACTCAAAACGCATTGTCTCCACAATTCGGCTAAAAGTGGGAAATGGAAGTGCCTTAATAGGAACGGGAATTAGGTACCCAGGGTCTCTGCCTATCCTGCTATATACAGAATACAGCGTGAATTTAGAAAAAATAGTAAAAAAACAACGATCGACTACACAACCATCAAATTGACAGGTTTGACTACCTACCAATTGCGATTCAATTACAACAAATATAATCGATATAGGATTCAAAATGTAAAAATCTAGACCTACTAGTAATATTATAAAAACGAAAAGTTTGTTTGTTTGGTTGAACGCGCTAATTTCAGGTACATTATAATATTACATTAATCATTTTAATGTATTTTAATGTCTTCGGTCTGTCCTCGGCACCTCCGACTCTAAGAACGTGACATATATCAAACCAATTTAGTTTATTATCTTAGTTTCTTTTCTATTTGACAATGCACTTTACGGAATAGAACGAAAGAAATATTTAATATTTCAGTATTGTTTATGACCTATCCATTACATGACTTCCTATAAAAACACATCGAAATGCATCAAAGGAGTTCCGTTCTTAAGCGACCTGAATTTCAAAATTGAAAAATATACGCTTGATCCCAATCATAAATTAGTGCCTCTGGAAATGTGCCAAAAGATTCGTCAAATCATATTTTTTATTTGGGCTTCCACATGTATTTTTCTCGGAATACTTCAGTTTAGTAACATTTCAGAATTACTAAATCACTATACATAAAGAAACCTCTCATTTATATATTATTCATTGCTTTACTAGTTTGTAATTTTTAATTACACAGATTAGATAAGTCATAAATTCAAAGAGAAAATTCTTTTCTGTGCCTCATGTTCCAAAAAAAACTAGAGATCGGCCTCTAGTCGGCAACTGTCTTATGTCTTACTTTGCATGTATTTTTCAGTAAAATGTACGTGGAGAAACTACATTACATCAAAACCTTGTTTCTAGTTTTCGTTAATATTTTGTTTGTTCCCTGACGTAAACTCAAATCTCTGATGACATTAATAGCTGTAATACATTTATTTTAAATATTTTGAATAAAATTTATAAGGACTTTGTTTAAGAATTAAGTAAGCAATTATTGAATTGGCTCAAATATTTTTTACTTAGTGATTACTATTTAGTGACTATAAGATATTATTTATTTATTAAGTAATTGATCATTATTAGTGATTCTTAGATGTTAGTGTTTAGTGATCACTATGTACTTTCTACATAAAACTCAAATAAGTTTATTATAACAGAACGACGTGGAAGTCCCCAACACTACATCGCCTCCCCCGGATCTGCTTACTGTAAGAATATACTCGAAATAGAATATTTTCCTTTTAGTTTCATTTGTATTTTTTATATATCACCATAAATTAGTTTCTGAGTGAATTTTGTTTATAAACTATTTTGTTTCAAATTATGCCATATTTATACTAACAATATCGCTTTTTAAATTTACTTTTCTGTATATATTTCATATCTAATTGGCTATATTTTACACTTGGATATATTACCTGAGCTTTTGTACTTAAGTCAAAACTTCAAGAGATTTTAACAAGTTCCAGAGAAGTTGGGACCACTTTTGAAGAATTTTAGTGTTTTTTTTATATTTCTTGTCTTGTCTCATTTTATTGTTTCACATATAGAAAGTTACATAGAAACAGAAATGGGCTTGCAGTACGGCCGGTGTGTCGTGGCCGCCTTAAAGCTAAGTTTTTGAATTTTTGCGTATTGTGCACTCCTAAAGAAAATAGTTTCTTATTTTTTATAAGAAAAATAGCCTTAAATTAAATCTTCGCAGCTATCCACAGATAATTTAAGTGCGGCCACTGGTCTCCTGCTGTACTGTATTTTTGTATTAATAAACATAAAATTAATTATTATCATTTCATACATTGTATATTATTTCAAGACAATATACATCTGTACAAATGTACATTGTGCAAATAAAGTTATATCCTGTAGAATAATCAATGAATTTCATAGTTTTTTCATTTACTTTTTTAGAAACGATACTATAGAACAGAATTAAGAAGAAGATAAAGTGTAAATAAAAACTGAAAGACGTACATCGAATTAACTCGCATTTTGTACGAAATAGTATCATTACTTTGATTAACTTTTCATGTACGAAACATCTATAGTGAATTAGTACATATAAAATATAATTATTATTAAGGCTTTCCATGATTTTGTTTCACAGGAGGATTTGGAGAATAAACCTATCATTGTTGGTGATAAGGAGGTTGATTTGAACAAGATCTTCACCCCAGCATCTGATGCTGAAGAGCACATTATTAAAAAAGATCGCAAATTTGGTAAGGATAAATTTGAAAAAGGCTAAAATCTTTTTTCTTTTTATATAAATCAGAACTATATTTTTATTATCTATTTCTTCTAGTTTCACTCTGTGCCCCACATGTATCTGGGTAAACATAGGGAACTTAGTGATAAGACACTCTGTTCATCACCCACTGGAAAGTTTTCGAGACATTGCATGTTATATGAAAATATGTTATTCCTTCACGTGGTAATTGAACCCATAACCGTCACGTTTCCAATCAGATTCTTTGCCTTTGTTTCTCTGCACCAGAACGGCCTCCAAATACTAAGATGTTTATGCAACAAGTGGCAATTTTGATAGCCTTGTCGATTTATATTCTTTGATCAAATACAATTTCTATGTGTTCTACGCAGAAGTTCCAAGTAGTATCTAGAAATTAATGTAGGTACCCATCTACCATCTACTATGTACTGTCCGACGTAATGATTCTAAATACTGCTACAAGGAGAATAGTTATAAGTGACTGTCATTTGCCAACTCTGTCGAACATCGAAGAGCAAGGCGAGTGTTGGACTGCATCACCGCGATGGTATTAATAGATGAACTCTCTAACCTTCAAGGCTAGAAGTGACTTGAACATGCCTGACTAATAGGCAACATGCTACTACACGACGCGTCGCGTTATGGCAAATGCAAATAAAAACTAAAACTTTTTCAAATAAATTAGTGATTATAAACTATTCACATAGTAATGTCAAAAAATATTTAGATATAGTCCATTTTACTACAGTCCAAGGCCAAAAAACTAGTACTGAGTCAAAGTCCAAATATTATTGCAACGTAAAATATAAAATATATTTTTTTACATTAAATCTGTTTGCGTAATAATAAAAAATACTGCAAAAATTATACAAGATTTGTTATAATATCCAGCAAATAATATAATAAGTTTTCTAAATTCTCAGAAAAAACTTTCGCATCATCAGCATTCTACGTGCCAGGAGTACATCCCACTGTGAAGGAGCAGATGGACCTAGCGAGAGCTATCTCCAAGTCATTGTCAGATTCCAGTAACCAAATGAGCAAGGGCCAGAGCATGTATGTGAACAGAAAGAAACGCTCCGTCAAATGGGTACATGAAGGAAGAGGTACATGAAGCCCAATTTTTTAAATTTTATTAGAATAATAATAATTGCTGCTTGTATTTCCAAAAATAACAATATTTATAAGCCTGTCTAAAATTGATATTATTATATTTATTATTATATTTCATTCGAAGTGCAGTTTGAATCAAATTCCGAAAACCAAGCACGTTATACAAAACGGGTTGTTGTGAACGAAAATCGATAATCACCACTCAACACGCATGACGCTATGCCTCGAGAATTCGGCGGAAAGTGGGAAACGGAGTGTCTTAACCTGCAAAGGTTCACTCTGCTTCCTCCACTGTGCGGATACCGCATGAAGCTAAAAAAAATGTTGTAATTGAGCAAACATAAAAAATAGATCGTCTTATTACTAACCTCTGTCAGAAGTAGTGTATAAATTATGAAATATACGATACTTACATAAAGATTAAATGTGTTTATAAAAACGATTTGATCATATTATTATGATGCAGTCAGTGTATCCAGGACACCAACTAAGTACCAAGCCACAGCGCTCTCTTATTTCACCTGGTTTACTTAAGTAAAACTTGGCGCTTCCAATATTAGCTGTTTATATACAGATATTGTGTCTGATATTTGTGTCAACTTCATTAATAAATTTATCGATTAATGAT
>DWQW01008162.1:0-14221 GCA_018249695.1 Heliconius erato demophoon
AAAATAAATAACTTCTGCTTACGTAATTACTAGCTAGACCCCCCACCCCCCATGTCATCAAAAATAAGCAAATCCAAGACCCCCCCGCCCCCCTACAGTGCTTACGTAATACTTGAACGGCCCCTAAGTGGACGCGACGAGGAGAGGGGCGTGTAGGCGCGTAGGCGCGGAGGTGTTGGGACTTCATATGAAGTTAATTGGATTTTTCCGTTCGCCGCGCGGACGCGTGCCGACTGTATAATAGGTAAGCTGCGATATGCTCTCTACGATCTTGCGTTGCTGATGGTATGTAGAATATTAATATTGAGAAAAATAACGATTTTTTTATATGTGTGATTGCATGAAGTCAAGTAAAGAACGAGAGAACATAGCGTCAGGAGCTTGAAAGGAGTGTTGACCGCTTTTCGTAGCGTTGAATGTCGAGAGACCGAATTCAACGCCGCCTTTTTTTAAGTTATATTTATTCAAGATAATAAAAAAAAAAATAAAGTAAAAGTAAGATATTATTTTTGATTTCTTTAAAATATTTATTATATTAGGTTATAATATTACAGTTAAAGCATATCTACGTCGTTTCACCTACTGTCATTAGTTTCTTTATAAATGTCCTCTAGGGAGTGATCATATTTTGTGCGTGACTTTCCGACTGTACGACTATCTTTTTTTCAAAGATAAGCTTATTTTATCGTAATTTTTTAGATACATTGACATAGAACGTCATACATGTTTTTAAGAAGTTTGGTTTTAAATTTATTTTACAATTTTAATATATATATGAAAATTTATAAAAAAATTGAACTGATTATAATTGCCGTGATTACTATAACTACGTTCCAAATTATGTAATTTACAGTTAAAAGGAAATTAAATCATAAATTTCATAATTGTTTTAACTGCTTCTTCACTGCTGTTTTGGAAAGGAATTCTGAGATCGATCTTGAGAGCGATTTTGAGATAAATTATTCTTATAATATAATATTAATTTATAAATTATATATGAATGGAAACGTAACGTAATATAGCTCCCAAAATTTATCGCAGAGATGAGAGCGGTTGATAAATATTTGTTACCAACGCCAAAAACTTTTCGAAGAAAGTTCACAAACACCACTCCTTACATTAGCATGCTCAACCAACAAACTGTACAGCTTTACGATACTGGTATAGATATAAAAATATGATAAGCCAGTTTTATTATGTGTTAAACGCCATACATTCTCATCCATACATGAAGAATAAAATAACAGTATAATATTTCATAAAAATATGTACCACTTCTTGATATGAGAGTGTAATTCGGGGCTTTTATGACTTGTAAGTTTATAGGCCTGGTTTACTAAAATTCTTTGAGTAATGGCTGTGTTTACGCAGTTTGCTTATTTATTGGATTATTATATATTTGTGTTTTATTTTTTATTTCTTTATCTTTATAAATATCTTGTAGTTTTCCCACAGATATGTAGAAAGAATTTATATAAAGTAATTTTATTACTTTTTTACCGTCCATCTTAAGACACTAGTTTTTGTGCGACGCGATACGTCGGTAAAACAAGAAAACACAATATTTATTTTAACAAAGAATATTTTTATTACATTGAATTTACAGCCCAAAAGTAAAAAAAACCAACCACCACAACCACCAAAAACCATCCTTTCCATTTCACCCTCTTCCCGCATAGGAGGATAGGCAGAGGGTAACCTAGTATTAAGATTCATTCTTTATAACGTTATAACGAGGCAAAGCGCGGCGTTGAGTTCCGCCACTCAAAACGCAATGCCTCCAGACTTCCACGAAAGTGGAGGACAGAAGTGTAAGGTAATAATGAAGTTACCAATATTTCTCTATTATCTAATGACGGTATAATTTTAAAAATATTACTAGAATATAACTCGTTGGCAGTTAAAACAAAATGCTTTCAGATAGTTGCATTGTTCCTAGCATAAAGCGGTTGAATAGCTTTATGAAACACTTGCATTACAATTACATTCATTCGTATGAATATTTTTAACGCAACAGAACCTGACATTTTATAAGAATTGAAACGGACCATTAAAAATAAATACAATGGAAGTGTTCTACAGTCGCCGTCAGATACGACTATTACGAATGATAATACAGTTTCTGCGCTATAGACATGTTTGTTTTTTGTTATTTATATATATAAAAGGTATCAATGAAATGAGAATAATTATGAGAAAGAAAGCACGAAAGTTGTAATATATTATTTTTATTTTGGAATATTTAATACTTTTTATTTATTTTATCTGTTTTTGTACAGTACAGTCAAAATATTTATGTTTTCACACACGCAATTCTCCCGGAATTTGGCGGAAAGTATCCCGCACACACCAGGGTAGGCCAGGTTCTCTTGGTCTACCCTGGTGTGTGCGGAATACGAGATGAAACAATAATAAAAAATAAGTAAAAAAAATACTGCTTTTTCTGTGAATTAACAATTTTTCTTGTTTGAGGTTTTACCTTTAGTTTAGAGAGCTTAGTCACTAATCACTACTAATATCGTCATCGACAAATAATAACGTCAAGTGCGTGACGTTGAGTTCCGGCACTTAACACGCAACGCCCCTAGAATTCAACAGAAAGTGGGAAACTTAGTGTCTTAACACTAGATATCCTCTTCCTACTCTGCTACATGCGGGATACTGTGTGAAGCTAAACGTAAGAAAAATTAAAGAAAGATATATAATATAAGAGGCCATAACTCAGCTGCAACTACCGTTCATTATTAAACAGCCATTGCACATAAAGTTCCGCAATAATCCCCGACGAGCGTCACGACGTAGCGCGTCGTTGGAGAGTCGTCATTATTGTTGAAACGTAATAATAGCGCGAGTAATATTTCATGTGATGTAGGAATTCATTTTTACTGACAAAAGGTTACATTGACGTCATCGAGCCGCAGTGGCAGCGCGTGACTGTAAACGTGACCGTTGTGCGTTCTACTCCCACTAGGGAATGAATAATTGTTTATTAATATTTTCATTTCGTCATTCTAGTAACAAGGCAAAGGTGATTTCTGGTTCTCTATATGCAATATCTTGAAGTATCTTTACACTAGGTTCCCTCTATCTACCCTGCTATATGCGGAATATGTTGAGACCATCGTGGCGCAGTAGGAAGGCGTCTTGCTGTAACGATTGTTGTGGGTACAATCTCCACACGGAGAATCATATTATTAAAATTATATTCATTTCCCCGCTCTAATAAATAAAGAGTAATAGATAAAGAGAGATGTGTTCAATCACTTAATATGAAGTGTCTCGAAAATTCGGCGGAGTGGTGAAACGAGTGTCTAATACCCTTCCTAGAGAGAGGTCCTACCTTACGTGAGAGAGAATATGAAGCTAACAAAAAAGCATTGAAAGACTGAAATTAAAAGAAAGTAAACAAGATAAAATACACTACACTTGTATGTATACTGAACTCAAATAACATTATCTAAATTATACTTTGCTGTAATAGTATTTTGTTGTACAATATTGTTAAAATAACCAACGCGGCGAGCTTTTAAATAAATAAATGCTTAAAAATCTTCTTTGTTCCTAACGTTTTCACTTCAAAAATATGATATTTTTATATCTCAAGAGACATTTTTTTTATTTTATTTTTAAACGAACATTTAATTTTGAGAATTTCGCTTCAGAAAATAATTTTAAGCATAAATATTTTCCCGAGAGAGCTTTAATGTCAAAAAGTGTACAATAAGCAGAACCGCAACTAGACAAATCAAAACTTTAAATTCAAAAATTTTAATTGACCAATTACCAGAGTAAAATTATACCCACAACCATCTTGATATACAACTTATAGCTTCAATGAAGTCAAACATACTTTATAATACATAATTTTAAAATTGTTACAATCATTTATTTAGCCTTAATAAGTAAATATATCAGTAAGAGTAGATCAGGCGCGCCAAGTTACGGCTATGATCACGTCCATCGTCCTGCTCCAATGACCGGAAACTTCCTGATAAGGTCAAGCCTAAGCTGTTTTCATATTATGTTGCACTGCGGCACTGATATTGAAACCTCGTTATTTTGCAGTTAAGATTTATTGCTTATAGAATGTTGTGCACTAAAGTATGTAGTCTGCATCCGAATATAGCAGTATAGAAAGTGGGCATCTAGTGTTAAGATACTCCGTTACCCACTTTTCAAAGCGGAATTTCCGAGACAATGAGTGATGACTTCCTCTAATACTAAGTTAAATAGTAAAAATAATTTAAACATTAATGTATTTACTTTATAAAAGTATACATGAAATGAACAGGGAATCGATAACAAATGAATAAAAGTACGAGAAGATAGTGCCTGCAAGTGACAGGTCACGTGGCCCTACTAGTACTACTAGGGGACACGCCACCGCCAACCATATATCCAATCGATATTTTGCATTTAATTAAACAAGTTTTAATATATGAGACGGATTTATTATACTACTAACTCTTTAACCCCTTCTTTTATAAATATGGACAGGTAGAACTCAATTTGTTGAACGCGATTTTTTGATATTCATCACTTCCATTTTAAGTATGGTTTGTTTAAATTTTAGCGTAGCTAGAGTACAAGTACAAGTGTAAACGCGGTGATTGTGGGTTCGATTCGATTCCGACTCAGGGACATTAAATATTTAACGCTTTCATTTCTTTGCGCTGAAGTGTCTTTATTAGAACAGAATATCTAGAAAATATACTGTGTATATTATTCTGTTATATTTACCTATTTGAAAATTAGTCTACCACTTTTATTTTGTCTTTGGAAAGAACAGACTAAAAATGAAACTGTGTATCTATTGCTACTTCTTTGAAGTCGAAAGAGTTCCTATTCTCTTAATACGTGAAATAACCTCGACGCGGCCATATCATTTTCAAGTATGACATTTTTTTTAGTAAAGCACTACAAACAAATGACCTAGTAATATAGACTACATACAGGTGACCCATCCATGTCTGTTATCCATCACATTATGTGTCAATTTTCATAAATCTAATTTAATTGAAACTACTTTTATTTCATTATGGCGAAATTTTATGTGTTATAGTCATTACTAATTATACTGAGGCCAGTCGTGGCGCAGCGGCACGAAGTGTAACTGTAAAACCGACTGGTTGTGGGTTCGATGCCCACTCGAGGAGATGAAATATTTACTTAAATTAATATTTCCATTTCTTCGCTCTGGTGTCGAGGTTAAGCGCGGCGTTGAGTTCTGCTGTATATAGTTATTTATATAAAATGATTGCTTGGAAAATTTTATTCTTTCACAAATCCCTCTAAATGTACCCAATTGTATTAAACTTTCATAAGGTCACATAACAGTAAATGTTCATAAGTGCTTGGTATAAAATGCAATTACCATATTCTTCTGAAGAAATTGCTCCTAGTTGAACTGTTGTCGCTTGAAACAGCTTTTATATGTATTTCAGAAAACCTTTGTGCACTATAAAATCTTTCACAATACATTTTTATAACCTAGCTGCTTAAAATACATTGTTGCTTTACTTTATTTTTTAGTGGTTAATATGAAATAATATACTCATGGTACGTTGTATATAGGCCGACGAGATGCAGTGGTACGACTTGTGGCGGTAAACGTGACGTTTGGAGGCTCGATTCCCACTCAGGAATGAATTACTTAAATTTATCCGCTCTGGTAAAAAAAAACTCGACGTTGAGTTCGCCCTTAAAAGTGAAAGTGAGGAACGAAGAATTTACTAAATTACTAAAGAAAAAACATTTTTTAAATTATAATTCTAAATAAAACCAACACAATAAAATAATAATTCCAGCTCGCTTAATATAAATATAATGGCCACAAGAGTACGACAGGAGATGATTAGGAGGGATTATTTTTATTTAATCGGACCGTTACCCTCAAATGAATATAAACTCACGTCGCCGCTGTAGTTTGCTCTATTCTCTATTCTCCATTACGTCCACCGAAGCTCAATCAGAGCGTTGTGTCAATAGTACAGAAATTAATCTGTTTGTAATATAATAACATAACGTTCGGAGAGTTCGGAGAGTTTGGAGAGTTCGGAGAGTTCGGAGAGTTCGGAGAGTTCGGAGAGTTCGGAGAGTTGGGAGAGTTGGGAGAGTTGGGAGAGTTCGGAGAGTTCGGAGAGTTGGGAGAGTTGGGAGAGTTGGGAGAGTTGGGAGAGTTCGGAGAGTTCGGAGAGTTGGGAGAGTAGGGATGGTTGGGAGACTTGGGAGACTTGGGAGACATGGGAGAGTTGGGAGAGTTTTATATTCGAATTTATATGTGTAGAGTAGCAAAATATTCGGCTTTACGTGTTAATTTTATTTTAGCTACTTTTTTTCCTGGGCGTAGTGGACCAGAGTATGACTGTCAACACGATGGTTGTAGGTTCAATTGTTGGAATAATGGTAGTATTAAATATCTCATTTTCTCGATTGTAAATCGAACCAACAACCTGTCGCATTCACAGTCACACCCTTGTACCGCTGCGCCACGACCACACTAATAATAATAATTGCTAATACAAACTTCAAAAAACTTTTCATTGCATTCTTCAGAATGCAATGAAAATTTACTTACCTACGGTATTTCAATACCGTAATAACGTATTATATTTGAAAATGATTTGATTATTTACCGATAGTTAAAAAAATAAATAGCATATTATATAAAATTCGTAACCATTGAAAGCCACTAATAGCAACAATAAATCATATTTTAATATTTGTCCACATGTGTGCGTAAATGATATAATTTCGTGAACGTTTTTCCGGTAAATTAGTCACGTATAAATAGCCTCATTAAATCGTTTGTGTGTAAACCGTAATACAATACATCCCTAAATAAAAATTACCACATCATTCTATTTTACATATTAAATAAGCTATGCCTGACAACATGGCTCCTGCTGTTGAGTAATATTAAATTTATTGAACAACATCATTTTTTTTAATTTTTGCTATATTTCGCACACAGCAAGCTAGGCAAAGGGAACAGAGGAAAGCTTTCCTCGTTGAAATATGAATAAAATGAAAATACTAACTACATCAAATTCTCGATACGTAGATATATTAGTATAGAGATCAATAATTCTTTTGACTACTTATATATTTTTTAACTTTTGTGTATATATACTACTTTGATAGTAGAATCCATGCCAACACAGTGAACCAAATCAGTCGAGTTCCTTGCCAAAAAAGTTTTATAAGTACAAAAAAGTTAAATTGTAAATGTTTTTTTTAAGTACTATTAAAAAGACTATTTCGTGCTTTCAATTGTATATCTACGAGTATACCAATATTATAAAACTGAATAGTTAGTTTGGTTGAACGCGCTAATCTTACGAACTATTGGTTATAATTGAAAAAATGTTTTTGTGTTTTGTAGTTCATTTATGAAAAGGACTATGTATAGTTTATGTTACGTTAATTGTAACGTCACTTCGAGCGCTTAGAATGTCTCACGTGTAAAACACATTTCATAGCTATTTCCATTTGACCATGGAGACCAAAGCTGAAGACAAAAGCTAGTAAAATTTATAAGCTTAACAATTTACTAAATTATAATAGAATTTATTAGATGCTTGTTATCTATTTGAAATAGCAGTTGAAATGTTGTTGGTTTGATTCCCGTGCAGAATAACTTTATTTTTTTATAATAATTATCGATTTTTTTTACTTCTTTTTGAGTCCTCTTTAGTTTTGAAGTGAAGAAAGGAGTTTACACTTTAAATTACGCCGACAAACCCGTATAATACGAAGAATTTGCAAAATAAAAAAACTTAGCTAACTGAACTTACGATACTCAGATTAGGCTAACGGACCTAGCTTTGCTCCGGTATACAATCTTGGTATAGACTATATATATTATTTATTTTAAGGACTATCACCCACAGAGACTTCAAAATCTGTGGGGCCGTTTAGACTGTTGTGGCGCAGGGACACAAAACTGTAAGTGCGACGGTGGTAGATTCGATTCCTACTTGGGGGAATGAATTATTATTGTATTCATTTTTTTGCTCTGGTACCAAGGCAAAAGAGCGGCATTGAGTTCCGCTAATCAATACACAATGACTCAAAATTTACTATGTTCCCTCTGCCTATCCTGCTACATACGGGATACAGCGTAAAACTAAAAAATGCACTACAAATTTACAAGTTCTAAGTGTGTCATAGTAAGTCTTATACAAATGTCAAAGAGACTGTAATCAAATCCGTCTCCGTACAAATTATTACACGTAAGTCAAAATTTTATGTACATTTTAAATACGTAGTATATTCAAACTGCTTTGCATTAAGTTAGTACGTTTTGTTTCACTTTGCTCCGTAATACGGTGTTATACGGTATACACATCATTATAATGCTTCTCCTCCACTCGACGCCTTCACCGCGGTATCCTTTTGTTTCTCAGATAGAAAATGTTATTAGTGTTATGTTCAGGATTGTATAGAATTATAGGGATTGTTGGGATCAAGTGAAGCGGGAAGTTTTATTGAAAATATTATATTATACGCAGTGTGTACTTTCTTGAAAATGCATTACTTGAGAAGATTCATTTTTAATAGTTTAAAAACTAGTATATTCTTAATAATTTTTAATAATTTATTTTAAATATTTGCCCAATATTATTCTAATAAAATATTATTTTGCGCTGTTCTATTTTAGTATATGTTGTAAATACTGTGACTAGTATATACATATATTTGCATACTGTACATATACAAAACTAAATATGATAGAAGTAAATATCGAAACGTTTACTCAGGCATATGGAACAAACAAAAGGTAAATTGGTTCGTGCAAAATGTTAGAATGCAATAAATAAAGCATAAATAATATTGTTATTTCAATAAAATATTAGCTTGTATTTTTTAACATTTTTTAAAGTGTTATTCCACGCTTCGAAAAGAAAAATACTCATTAAGAATACGTATAAAATGTAGTTGTTAAAAGCGTATAGAGATGCTAACTAACAACATAAATAAGCTGTAATAAGCATATAAGAATATTGCCGTTGGTCGATGAGAACGTATGGCTTAGTTGGTCAGAGCGCTTGAACGGTTTCCAAAGAGGCGCGGGTTCAAATCCCTATTTTCAAATTTTTAAACGTTGTATTAATAAATATATTACGTAAGTCGTGGGTTCGATTACTTCTCGGGTAAAAGAAATGTTTTCATTTTCTCGCTCTGGTACCAGACACAATGTGTCAAAAATTGGGTGGAAAGTGTTAAGAGGAGTATTTTAACACTAGGTTCCCTTTGCCTACTATATGCGGGATACCTATCCTGAAGAATACCTAGGCTGAAGCAAAAAAAAACCTAGCTTTATTTATATTATACTTATAGGTATGTACAAATATATAATAGGTATGAAAATTGATGTGACATTGTCAGTTAAGCAGGTCACGGTTTGTATGGGATCCACGCAGCTACTCTAGTCACGTGTTGCTTACTGATTGAGTGAATTAGCTAATTGTGTATGCTTTCACACTACTGTCACGAAACACTAACACCGTACTAGTCATATATCTATGTATAGTGTATGCATATCTGCATTGTTATAGTAACTCCAAATACTTCTATTTCTAATTAGCCTGTAGTATGGCTTCGAAACAATTCTATAATATATAGAATGATCTTTTGTAAGTCATATCTCACCACTTGAACGGCCAAGAGAAAATTATATATTTAATATCGATAAACGTAAATATTTTTAAAATCAAAGCGAGAAGGTTTGGTTATGAGAACAGCATGGCTCACGAGTACAACCGTGCGACGACTGTAAAAGGAATAGGTTGAATCTACTCGATGGTATATACATGACATGGTGGCATCTACTCGATGGAATGAAATATTAGATATTATCCTTCACGCTCACGTAATGCTTTTACAATTCAGCGGAAAGTGGGGTGTTTTACACTAGGTCCTCAAGTTCCCTCTGCCTATCTTGCTATGTGCGGGATACAGCGAGAAGCTTACAAAAGAACGTTAAATAAAAAATCTCAATCGTAATTTTAATGAAAATAAAGAAATGAAATTACTATACTATACCAAAACATGTTAACATACTCAAGCATATATCGCGCTCAAGGGCTGCTTACTATAATTATTTTTCTATTACCAAGAAAAATATAAATAACATTTCCCACACACAAACAATACAAAATATTTATTTTATATTGTAATAATATATAATAACCGAATGCTCACACGCCGTCTCCCCAGATGACGATTATTGGATAAGGTTTGATGACAGGAACCGTCCAAAAAATGGATGAACGACATAACAAGAGAGAAGAACAAGGATGTCTTTATGAAATTATGTTTCGCCGCGCCGAGTGGGTGACAGTGACTGACGACGCGAGAGCTGTTATTCGCTGTCAGTTCGAAGTGACGTGGTGGAGGGGAATTATGAAATGTGGTAAACAGTTTTGTTTTCATTCTCAGTTTCACGCTGTATCCCGCGTACAGCAGGGTAGGCAGAGGGACCTAGTGTTAAGACACTCCGTTCCCAATATGAAATTCTGACCACAAGTATGGAGACGCAATGTATTGTAGCATATATCCTTATCATTAGGTTATAGCTTTCATTCATTTAAAATTAGTACTTCTTGAAAATATTATACGAATCAATGAAACTGAATCCTGTTGCTAAACCAGTGATAATTTATTGGAATAAATCCTACTAAAGATATTTTTTTTAATAAAATTGATAGTTACGATTCATAGAATGAATCTGTACAAGTAAATCATATTAATCAGAACAAATCTCAAAGGCTGCGTAAATACGCAAGACTAAATAATAATGAAGCGCAACACGTGATCTACCTCCAACACGCATTAAGCCGACAGGCCCCATTCGATCCCATCTAATCGTGGACCGGGCAGACCTACGGTATTCTCTGGGATTACATTGTTAGAGATCTGTGTAAAAAAATATTTTAGACTACAAAATGGCTTCCAAATGTGTCTATTGCAGAAATTTGGTGTGTTTATTATTTTTTTTTAATTAAATATATGTACATGCACATACATTTTACGACATACATTTTTTTATTAAACATCATTAACGTCTTGGAGTACAGTTTATTTTATACATATATAGATGTGCTCGAAAAAGTTTTGATTGACAAATTTTGAACAAAAACTCTTTTTTTTTTCTTATTAATATATGAAAGAAATAGTCATTTCATTTTCAATTGTTATTTCATAGAATTTCACAAGAACGAATAAATAGAAATAACTAAACTTCAAGTACTTGAAACTTTTATATTTGGAACTAATGTTGAACTATTTCTATTTACTCGTATATACGTGCATAAAATATTAGATAGTAAAAATCTCAAACAGTTTTCATATGTTCGTTGTATTGTGTATCCAATATATCTGAGTGGTGCAAGTTTTCAAGATCTCAAGACGCAGAGAGCCTCTACGATGTATCCAGAAGTTATTTTAGTAGTTAGCTTGTTACCACAAGAACGGGGTCAGTAGGTACTTGACTCGAAATCCCATTGTCAGGTTATTTTTAAAACATCCCTAAAATGGTACCGCATTGTTTTAGACTGGATTATAAGGGGTGCTTTTAAAAATAAGGTAAGTGACGCTAAATTCATTTTGGAGACAAATATTATTTTTAGCATATTTTTTATTCAAAAAAATTCTATTGTAAAGTCATATCGCATTGTTAATTACAGTTGCTTACTGAGGGCCTTGTATTGATTATAGTTAGTTTAATAAGTGATTTTTTGTCGAAAAAGTATTTAAGTATTTCATATTATATGTGTATATTTATAATATGGTAAAAATGTACAAATACAAGTTAACAACCCATATAAAGAGTTACTGTCTAACGTAACGCAATTTGTTATCAGTTTGAATTCCACAAAATAAGTAAAACGTGTAACAAATAAACGAAAATGTGTCAAGGATGAAGTCGATGTGCTTTTATTTGAAACCCTTATATTCTTTCTTTCTTTCATCAATACAGCATGTTTTTTTCTTTTCTTTCTGTAACCCTAAAAATAATCATCAATATTACGTCAGGATAACAAAATAAAGAGGTTTAGATGACAGCTCGACGAGAGCAAATAATATATTTCTAAGTCATTCCCCGTTTGCGTCGCGAAACTTTTCTATGAAATAAAAAGGGTGTTCCGGAACCTTTGGGGAACAAGAACAATGGATGTAGCGTAATGAAATCTGGCTCAGCGCGACAGTTTCTCAGTGAGTAAATATTTAAAATATGTCAAGTCTTTGATATACGTATCTACTTGTATGTACATTGTAGATTTTGTTCGTACGTATAGGTACACTATACGAACACTAGCAAGTGTGTAAATTTGTAATTCTGTTTGTCTGTGACTTTATTAAATTATTGACATTTTTTTCAACATTCTGATGGTTAAATTGGTTCGTAATATTATATAAATATATAATATAACATGCGTATGTTTGGATAAAAAAAAATACCACAGTATTTTTTAGTTTCACGCCTTATATAACAGGGTAGGAAGAGAGAACCTAGTATAAGGAAGGATACTCCTTACGTCTAAACTTCGAGACCTTGCGTGTTAAGTTTCACAACTTAATGTCGATCTTTTTTTTGTTGCTAGAGCGAGAAATATTATGTAATTCATCCCTCTGGATAGATATCGAACCTACGACCGTAGCATTTACAGTTAGACACTATAATGCTGGCAGGACGGCGACAAATTCTTCTGAAATGAAAAATAGACCTGTTAAATATTGTTAAAATCCTAACCTCAAAATGTATACGAATATAACCATCTAATAAATCACCACACAACAGTAATAACATTCGTCCAAATGGATTATTCACGTACTTCTTATTTATCGTGTATGTTCTAAGAGCTCGCAATAAGAGTGTAGGACATCCGTCAGACTGACTTCAGAGAAATGATCGAAATAGTTTCCTTAAGCTTTACCCACATTTGACAAAGTAAATACCAAGTGGATTGTTGATTTTTGTGATTGTGACTGATCAAACGCTAAGTTTTCTTTTCTTTATATTAACATATTTTTTGTCGCCATTTTGATTCTACTAGGTCGTGCTTACATCCTCAATGTTTGTGAATTCGAATCATATTATGTAATATAATTCGAACCCACAACCTAACCTAACCTGGAAACCTAGTGTTAAAATACTCCGTTCCTACTAAGACATTAACATTCTCTATTTTCGCCGAATTCTAGAGGCATTGTGCGTTGAATTTGGTTATATAGTATGTGATATTACATTTGTGACTTTGCCTTTCTAAATGGTGAGATATATAAAAAAAAAGAAATTAATAGGTCTTTTGCATCAGAAACGGAGAAGTAAAATTTATAGTTAGATCTCGTGTTGACGTATGATTTCCTCCTAATTGAATTTTCTATATATTATTCTGGTTGATATTATACCTCACATTTTGTTAGAAGCTTTACGCTGTATCCCGCATATCTCAAGGTAGGCAGAGGGAACCTAGTGTTAAGACACTCCGTTCCCCATTTTCTGCCTATGTCGAGGCATTGCGTGTTGAGTGGCGAAACTCAAAACCACGTGTTGCCAGTTACCAGAGCAAAGAAATGAAAATATTAATAAATAATATTTGATTTTCTCGAGTTGGGATCGAACCCACAACCATCGTGGTGTAGTCACACCCTTGTGTCCCTACGCCACGACGATCTATTTATGAAAAATATAAAAAATAAATATATTACGTTCCCGCAAATTGAGCCCCTCCGGATTTTATTACATGTAAACAAGATGCCCCGGGGAGAGGACGGGGGCTCGGACTAACACAACTCCCCTACGCATGTTCATCATGATCTTACAATATTATTGATGAAATATCAAAAGTAGTAATATAATACGATTATTTTAGATCTTTCTTTGAAATAGTATGAATAATAGTAGATAGATATATGTACCTATAGGGGTTGTTTTTTTTTATTTTATCAGACTGAACATGAAATGTAGTTTTAATATATTGTGCTTAAAAGATATAAGAGACGTAATAAAAGGAACGTGGTTGACGTCCCTTGGATGTCGTAATAAAAATAAATGAGCTACGTGATATATGATCAACTATAGTTAAAACTAATCTATACTTATAATAAATCTGTAGAAAAGTCGTTTCTGTACATTGAAAATATTTAAAAAAAAATTAGCCAGGGTGTTAAAGGATAATTAACAGAATCCATTTCCAACATTTTTGGAATTTTT
>DWQW01008163.1:0-14221 GCA_018249695.1 Heliconius erato demophoon
TGGTGTCGAGGTTAAGCGCGGCGTTGAGTTCTGCCACTCAACACGCAATGCCTCCAGAATTCGGCAGAAAGTGGGGAACGGAGTGTCTTAACACTAGGTTCCCTCTGCCTACCCTGCTGTGTGCGGCGTGAAGCTAAAAAAAATGTATGTATAATATGAGCTTATCGAGATTTAGCTTCAATTTGTCTGCCGTAATAGACACAATTAAGGAATTAATTGCGTAATTACCAATTACCATAAGCCAAGTCGTTGCGCAGGGGCACAAATGTGTGACTGTAAACGAGACGGTTGTGGGTTCGATTCCCGATCAGAGGAATTTGTTTATTAATACTTTATTATTTATTAATATTTTCAATTTTTGGCTCTGGTAACAAGGCAAAATGCGCCGTTGTTTTCTGTCACTCAATACGCAATGCCCCCATAATTCGCCAGAAAATGGAGAATGGAGAGTCTAGCTTCTAGGTTCCCTCTGCTTACCCAGATAATGCTATTTGACTACAAATATGCTGACTACAGTCTTTCGTTCCAATAATTCATTGGATTTTCATGACACAGCTCAACTCACGCTGGAATTTATAAAGGAAAAAGTCAGTCATTTTTCGCGTATTATCTATTTTGGAGACATCGCGTGCTTTACCTTACGTTCTACCAAAATTATAGGAAATTCTTTAGGTACTACAAATATATGCAAACTGAAATAGAATATGAACTCGTTATTATACTTTTAATTCGATCTATGCTAATTGTCCAACAATGTCATCGCTGAAATGAATAACTCATTAGATTTTTTTTCAGCTTCACGCTGTATCCCGCCTTTAATCGGGTGTATGTATATAGACTTAGTGTTTAGACACTCCGCTCCCTACTTTCCGCCAAATTCCGGAGGCCTTGCGTTTTGACACCAGAGCGAAGAAATGAAAATATTAAATATTTAATTTTCTTAAGTGGAAATAGAAACCACTACCTGCCCCACATCTGGCTTAATAAAATTGAAAGCATTTTTCAAATAACCTATTCAACACCTCAGTAAATAAAATGTGATTTCAAGACATCAAATTTCAATCTAGCTAAAGCACCTCTTACTTGAACTATTGCCTATCACAATTTAAAGTATAATGTCAAGGATAAGCGTGATAGGATGGAGTGGCATTTGACTTCAACTGTCACGAGACAAAATCCTTTGTGTTTTGAGTGCCGTGACAATTGTGTGAATGTAAATTTGGTAAATATTTCTTTTGCTTCACGCTGTATCCCGCATTTAGCAGTGTTCGCAGAGGGAGCTTAGTGTAAAGACACTCCGCTCCCCATTCACGGCCGAATTCTGGAGGTATTGTGTATTGAATGGCGGATTTCGATGCCGCACTTTGCCTGGACACCAGAGCGAAGTCATAAAAATATAAATATATTATTGCGTTATAATTGCACGCTTGTGCCCTAGCCTAGTGACAAATTTCTCTGTTCTTTGCATAAAATATACATAATCTATGCTTATCCTTTAGCAATTCAATTCAATGCTTTTGAGTTGAGTTTAAATATATTCACTATTTGAATTTGTCTCTACTCTATAACTTATACAGTTCTTAAAATAAATAAATAAATCATCTTCACGCTACATTGTCGCACACAGTAGCGTAGGCAGAGGGAACCAGGACACCAGGTGTTAAGACACACTTGGTTCTCACATTTCCCGCCGAATTTTGGAAGCATTACGTGTAGAGTGGCGGAACTCAACGCCACGCTTTGTCTTGACGCCAGTGAATAAATAAAAAAAAATATTTCATTTCCTCAAGCCAGCGTGGGGTCGAACCTACAACTAGAATAATAGACCTAACTTCGGCGCCACGACTGGCCTTCAGTAGAGTACTTAGTTAGTACAATATTTGTCATCGATATTAGTATTATGTTCACCATTATTGTACCACGAAGGTCATCTCAAACTAAGGTAGCGAAAAACCTCCTCTTATTCCTATATCACCTGTCAACTTTACGCCCTAATAAACAATGAAAAATAAGAAAAAACCTCTGACTGAGACAAGTCAAGGACATTTTTTTATCGATCTAACGTCGGCGAAAACGACATAATAAATATTTCAAGTACAGCCAAGTCTAACATAATGCGGTTTTTTACAGAATACCTACGCGTTATTTATTTATTTAATTTTAATATTCATATATTTTACCGGTAACATTTAACTATATATTTAATGTCTCACTATAGTTAAAATCATAAGTTCGATTCGCTTATATTTTTTTTTTAAATAACGATGTAATCTATTGTATTCTATACAAATCAATCCCTTAAATTACAATGTGAGGCTAGTCATACCGCAGGGGCAAAAATAAAACATTTCATATTATCATTTCCTCGCTCTGGAAACGGAGAAAATACCACGTCGAGTTTCGCCTTTCAACAATTAATGTCTATCGGTGGAAAGTGAGGAACAGAGGTGTCTTAATGGTAACGGAGTGTCTTATTGTTCGGTTCCCAGTTGCCCTCTGCCTACATATACATTTTATTAAAGCAAATAAGCAAATGAAAAACATCACTATGACAAGTATAAAATATGACTATACATAGACACTCGTATATGGTGATACATTAAAGTTTCCCCTTCATAGCTTACATCTAAAACATCGAAAATGAAAAAGAAGTACATCGTGTACTTCGAAGCTCGTTCCCGTAAAAGATTGGAAACCAGGACCAGTTCTTAGTGCAAAACAAAAGAGGAAGCGTTATAATATAACACAATATAAATTATATCACAATATATATATATATATATATATATATATATATATATATATATATATATATATATATATATATATATATTTTATCTATCCTCGATATAGCATACCGCGCAAGCTTCAAACCATTGCGCGATATATGCCGAAACTTAACGAATGGAGAATAAAAATAACACTTTCGTCAGAGTAGGAATCAAACCCATAACCGCCGTGTTTACAATCACCTGCAGCCTCACATTGCACTAAGACTGCTCCAATTAGTTCTTCTTCTTTTATTCATTATTAAATCAGCTTCACACTGTATCCCGTACACAGCAGTGTAGGCAGAGGGAACCTATAAATTTAATTAAATATTTCATCTCCTCGAGTGGGGGTTGAACCCACAGCTAGTCAGTTTTACAGTCACATTTTGTGCCGCTGCGCCACGACTGGCCTTAGACGACTTCAAAATTTAATTTTATTTTTTTTATATTAATTATCCTTAAGAAATAATTTAGTAAGTGATTCTTACGTTTTTAAAATAATGGTTTTTTCAAATCTTTCAATATTTTAATAATATGCTTACTATATTATTCGGTACGTCGATCAATCTATATATGTATATAACCTGAGAACCTAGATTGAAATACTCCGTTCCCCATTAAGACTCATCTGTTCCGCTCACTTTCTGCAAAATTCTTGAGGCATTGCGATTTATATGGCGAAACCCAATGCTGTTACCAGAACGAGCAGGCGAAAACATTACATATTTCTTTCCCCCGAATGGCCATCGAACCCAAAACAGTCACGTTTAAAGTCACGCTTAGGCCCCTACTCTACTAAAGTCTAGGTAATAAGATCATAAATAAAGGTTTCTTTCTATACGATCGCTGTATCTTATGTCATAAGACCGTCACTCTATAAGTACAGTTAACATGAAAAATATTTTACGCGGAAATATTTCTACCGTATAGGGAAAAGACGCGTCAACATCAAACCAAACTTTGATAGATTGAAATGTATGCAAATATTATAGAAATAATATTCTGTTCGGGGAATCACGTATTTTGAATGTTACATAGATATTGCAGAACTTACTTCAAACTTAGTATGTATAGTAAGAAATTTCTTAGTATAACAGCTTCGTCTTAGTTTCAGCGCGGAGAATTTGTTTCAAACAAACACTATCGCTTAAATTTGTAGCGAATTCAAATTTTATACAGACGTTTTGTTTTTTTTTTGCGTGTCACACTGTATTCTGCACATATCAGGGTAGGAAGAAGGAATCTGGAAACCTAGTGTTGAGACACTCCATTCGCGTTAATATACTCCCACGCTAAATTTTGAAAGTATCGCGTGTTGAGTGGTGGAACTCAACGCTACGCTACGCCTCGATACCAGAACGAGTATTCGATGATCTTTAGTTTAAAAATACTTTCCTGATCTTAAAACATGCGATCTGTAAGCGTATATTTTTTTTAGTTATTCTCTAACAATTTACATATAAAACAAGTTTACAAATTGTAATTATACTTGTAATGGTAGTGATAATAAAATACGTTTAGAAATGAGTATTACTCATGTGTGACAATGAGTAGTTAATATGACTTTTGTAAGTATAAATGATATTTAGCGTTTTTTTTAGCTCAACGCTACAGCGTCAAGCTAAAGTCATCGTCGCCTTGCTATAGTCGGGATACATCCCGAATATAGCAAGGTAGTCAGAGAAAAGGTAGTGTCAAGACACTTCGTTCCCATTAAAATATTTCCGTTTCTCATTTTCCACCTAATTCTGAAGATATTGCGTTTTGGGTGGTTGATGGTGGCGGAAAATTATTAGGAAATCCATAATTACAGTCACACACTTAAACATTTGTGAGTGTGTGACTGTAATTATTTATTTATTTATGGCTTCATATATTCTAACAATTTTTTTTTTCAGGTTCAGGATGTCTCCGGCAGCGTCGTTTGGTGAACGATGGGCCCGCGATAACCTAACCAGATCCACATCGGACGAAGAAATAGCTATTTTAAATATTTTTCATGCAACCAGTGATGGCAGTGAGATAGATGCAGCTAAAAGGGCAAGAAAGTACTACGTGGCTCGAGGCCCTGGAGGTTTGACTGAACTATGTCACAAGAGACACCCTGATGATGAAGAAATTTTATCTAGCTGTCAAGATGTGTATGTATTTTACTATGTTATGCTTTTCTAATAACTATTATAGAAGTAGTATTTAAATGCTCAATTGAATCTCCAGACAAATTGTGTTTTCATTTGAAAAGTTATTTATAATATTATTATTTACCTACATTATAAGTACAATAATAATGGTGGGTTCGATCCCCACTCGTGGAGATGAAATATTTACTTAAATTTATATTTCCATTTATTCGCTCTGGTGTCCAGGCAAAGCGCGGCGTTGAGTTCTGTCACTCAACATGCAATGCCTCCAGAATTCGGCAGAAAGTGGGGAACAGAGTGTCTTAACACTAGGCACCCTCTGCCTACCCTGATGTGTGCGGGATACAGCGTGAAGCTGATTGATTAATAATAAGAAAATCAGATTACAAAGAAAGGCAATGGTTAGAGGCCATTCGTAGACACAAATTCAGGGGCACAATAGGCACACCCTATTAGACACGTCTTCGTTTCGTGTTCCAAAACAGTAGACGTTAAAATTTTATTTCACGTTTATATAAAGTTATTTTATCTTAATAATAATAATCCATCCATCAGCCTTTCGAAGTCCACTGCTGGACATAAGCCTCCCCTAATGCTCGCCACTCCGCCCGCCTCTATAATACATATTTTATATAAATAATACTATAAATATAATACGACAGTACTTAATTTACTGCGGTTTTTTCCCGTCACTAAAAATTGTAGATTGATGAAATTTTATTACGGAGCCATATTTAGCTCCATGTTATGTTGACTTAAACTTAGTGAAAAATGTCATAGTATTATAGTCAAAATTCTTTATATAAGACTACTAGTCGTCACCCTTAACTTTACTTTTAGTAATAAAAAGGAAAATCCCGTTATTTTAGTAAGAATTCCAAGGAATTATCTATATGAAAATCATGTGAACTTTTTAAGATCATAAGTTTTGACTGTGCGTCGTGTCATTGTATGTCAGTCACTCAGTAATGGAAGACATTTTTTTATACAAAGTAATAATGGCCAGGCGTCGCACAGAGATATTTGTTTGTGACTAAGAACGTGACAAGTTGTGGACTCATTCCCCATTTGAGAAAATAAAATATTTAATGTTTTCATTTATTTTCTTAGGTGTCGTGGCAAAGCGCGGCATTGACACTTCCATTCTCCATTTTCCGTCAAATTCTAGAGACATTGCGTGTTGACTAACGAAACCCAACGGCGAGCTTTATATCGACATCAGAACGAAGAAGTGCAAATATTAAAAAATTAATTTCCTCGAGTGGGAATCGAACTCACGATCTGTCACATTCACAGTCAGGACTGACCTCCATCATATCGTTTTCTTTTATTACAGATATATAGTACCTCTCAGAGCACGCTCAATGAGTGGGAAGCGAATGACAATGGTGAGACTCCCCGCACCCACAGCGCAGGAGCGGCCGCTCTCTTCAAAGGCCTTGCTGGCTCGGTGGCTGATGATCTTGAATATAAGGTCAGCGTGTATTATAATATAGTACTGTATATAAAATAATGTAAATTGAATAAGTATTATGTTGTAGTTCACATTAATAGTTTGTTTGTTTGTTTGTCAGAATGTATGTAAAGACAGATAAGGTTTATAGATAATTGTAGTGAAAGAATTGAATGCACTTATATAAAAAAATGTTAATAAAATTTACGTTATACCAACGACAGTCGTAGGAGCTTAAGGTGTGACTGTAAACGCGACTGGTTGTGGGTTCGATTCCCACTCTAGGAAATGAACATGTATTATTTTCTTTTTTCTCGTTCTGGTGTCGAGGCATTTCGTGGCGTTGAGTTCCATCACGCAACACTGCAATGCCTCCAAAAATTCCTCCGAAAATTCAAACCGGCTTTCAGGGATAAGATGAGTAAAATGTACATATCCCAACGGCGAGCAGCGGGTGTTCTGCGACTGCCGCGTTTAATGGCCACAACACTCCGTACCAGACAATGGTCTGAAGACCCTCTTCAACTTCACGCTGTACGCAAGCACGCACTGAACAGAGTAAGCAGAGGGAACCTAGTGTTAAGACACTCCGTTTCCCACTTTTCTCCGAGTTCTGGAGGCATTGCGTGTTGAGTCGCGGAACTCAACGCCGCGCTTTGCCTCGACACCAGAGCGAAAAAAATAAAATATAAATGTAAATAAATATTTCATTTCCTCGAATGGGGATCGAACCCACAACCAATCGCTTTTACAGTCATATTTATGCCCTTGCGCCACGATTGGCTTCAATTGAAGTTAAATTAACGTTTATAATTAACATCTAGCGTAAACTACTACACTATATATGATGTCCTAGTAATTAAAATCCTATTTACTACAGCTGCATAGCTAACGTAAACAACGCGGCTATATTGTGTTTTCATTGATTTCTCATTCATTAGAGTAGAGCCATGTATTATGTATGTACATACAAATATAGATGGCAGTCGTTCGAAGAGCTACTATCGACTTATGCTAGCCTGGTATCATTTGTAATGATTGTTATTTGCAATAATTATATTTAATTAATAATAATTATTAAATTAATTAATATTTAATAATTATTAAATTAACTAATATTTAATAATTATTAAATTAATTAATATTTAATTAATAATAATAATTATTAATAGATATATAGAAAGAAGTATAGTAAAGTTTAATATGATTGTGGTCCTTAAAAAAGAAAAAAATATTAACTTAAGACTCAGTACAAGGAAAACGCAAATATAGATAAAGATAATGTTACTTTAGGACCATTAACAATCAAGCGTGCTAAATGATTTGGCGTCTGAAACAGAAAAAAAATACGATGATGTCTGTCTGATAACATCAACTACAGTAGATATCAGTAAAATTTGTATAAAAGATCCTGGGTTTTAAATAATTCAAGACGATTTTTTTTTATTTTCACTTGATTTCTTTTAAAATTGCCTAAGAGATTTCTATTGAACGTATTTCTTGATGCAGATTAAAAATATAAAATATATAGTATACAAATACCAAACGCTCTAGTTTGATTCTCCATTTTTTTGTAATATAAGACAAAACTGCAGAATAATTGTTTTATTATATCAGTTACATCTATTATTTAGAGGCCGGTCTTGGCGCAGACGCATAAAGTGTGACTATAAAATCGACTGGTTGTGGGTTCGATCCCAACTCGAAGAAGAGAAATATTTATTTACATTTATATTTCTATTTCTTCGCTCTGGTGTCGAGGCAAAGCGCGGCGTTGATTTAAGCCACTCAGCACGCCATGACTCCAGAATTCGGCGGAAAATGGGGAACGGAGTGTCTTAACACTAAGTTCCTCTAATTGATTTTTTTTTTCAAATTGTTTTTTTTTTAATTTCAGACTTCGCGAAGATCCTACACCCGGCGATGAAATTGTATTTATAGATGTCAGCGACTTACAACCGTCTCATCTCAAACATCACTTCCGAGGCTCCTATTGGAAGGACTTCGTATGGTGCATGAAGGTAACTTCTGAAGTAGCTTAGGGTATGCAGAGAGAACCTAGTGTCAAAATATTTCATTCCCACCACCACCACATATTGGTGTTTCCCACCCGCAATCAACAACTCGAAATATACTTGACATTAGTAAAGTGAGAGAAGAAGAAGAAGAAGAAGAACAGAATTTAACGCCGTGTTTCGTTATACGAAAGCAGGGAAGTAAAAATAATTAAAGTATAAACTTAATCTCGCTAGTAAATCGAACACATAATCACATATTTACAGTTAGTACACACTGCGACACGATGGTCTCTTTAACTTTAATAGCAAAGTTTAAATTCTGTTAACTAAAGTTTTAGTAAGTTTTCGTCATTGCTAAAAAAATTTTCGCAGGCGAGTTTTATTCAATCTTCATCAAAATTTGTAGCGTAGATAATTATATTTGAAACTTTTAGTCCAGAGGCCAGTCGGTGCGCAGCGGCACGAGGTGTGACTGTAAAATCGTCTGGTTGTGGGTTCGATTCGCACTCGAGGAGATGAAATATTTACTTAAATTTATATTTCCATTTTCTTCGCTCTGGTGTCGAGGACAAGCGCGGCGTTGAGTTCTGCCAATCCACACGCAATGCCTCCAGAATTCGGCTGAAAGTGGGGAACGGAGTGTCTTAACACTAGGTTCCCTATGTCTACCCTGTTGTGCGCGTGAGCGTGAAGCTGATTTATTTTTATTTTATTTTACTAATTTAATTCTTAATTTTATTTTCAGTCAGCCTACCCTATCAAGTTTTCCGAAGTGCACATAATAAACACATATCGTTTAAAGACAATGTCTCTGGTGCTGTTACACCTTGGACTGTACCCATGGCGACGCAAGATGGTTCATATGCATTCTGATGCTGAAGAAATTAACTCAATGAGCAGTGATTACTTTCCTCCTGAAGGTTTACCTTACGAATATGGTGGTAAAGCTGGTGCTATGAAAGATCTTAATGGTGTGTGTTTTATACAGTATTCATTATAATTAGTATATGAGGCCAGTCGTGGCGTAGCGGCACGAAATGTGACTGTAAAACCGATTGGTTGTGGGTTCGATCCCCACTCGAGGAGATGAAATATTTACTTAAATTTATATTTCCATGTCCTCGCTCTGGTGTCGAGGTTGAGCGCGGCGTTGAGTTCTGCCACTCAACGCGCAATGCCTCCAGAATTCGGCAGAAAATGGGGAACGGAGTGTCTTAGCACTAAGTTCCCTCTGCCTACCCTGCTGTGTGCGGGATACAGCGTGAAGCTGAGCTGAATTATTTAATGAAGGCACAGAGTCTGACTGTAAACACGATAGTTGTGGGTTCGATTCCCATTCGGAGCAATCATTTATTTTTATTTCCTTGCTTATGGTAACGAGAGAAACCTCAATGCGCAATGTGTTGAAATTCAGGCGAAAATCCGAATGTCTTAACAGTAATTTTCCTTTGTGATATATGCTACATATGGAATAACAGCATGAAGCTTAAAAAAACCAAATCAATATTTTTTGGAAAATAGTTTTTTTTATAATTTTTTTTTTTTTTTATATTTTAAAAGTAAAATACTAAAAAAATCATGGTATAACTGTATAATTGTTTGAGGCATTTGAGTGGCGCAACTCAACGCTTTCGCCTTAGCGCCAGAGCGTACAAATGAAAATTTTAATAAACAATAATTAATCAACCGAGTGGGGATTGGACCCACTACCGTCGCGTTATAATCCCTTGTTGTGCCCCTGCGCCTCAACATCGTAAGACAAAATAGTAAAATTACTACTACTACTACTACTAACGTCACGCTTTATCCCTCGCGGGGTAGTCAGAGAGAACGGAGCGCCATACGCTACAGTCTCTACATACCTCATCAACCTCTTCATACATGCCCTCCGGGGAGTCCTCATGCTTTGTACGTGACCTTCCTCCAGTATCTATCTCGATACTGTGTTTTCGAAGAGTAAAAGTAAAATTACTTATAAGAATAATGTCTTTATAATTCTTATACATTTTATTACAGATGAATGGACAAAGAAACTTCTACTCAATTCAAAATGGTTACAGCTTGAGGAACGGAGGTTCTACGAAACGGAATTAAAACCGGAAGTAAAACGAACACGACACAAGAGCACAGTACGTTTAACTAGGAACTCCTCATATGACATGCTTACTCGCACCCATTCTTGCCGATCCCTGCATAGACAAGATGATTTGGATGAAGGACCTCAAGGTGCATATAGAACTTTGAAAGTAACAGACAAACATTTTTATATATAGCCTACATATATCTGTATAAAATACGGTTATAATAACTTAATAATACTTATTTAGAAAACGTATAAAAATTTGAACGCAGCGAGACTCGAACCCGTGCCTCTTAGAAACCGACCAGGTCGGTTTTCAGGAGGCGCGGGTTCGAGTCCCGCTGCGTTCAAATTTTTATACGTTTTCTAAATAAGTATTTTTCTTTCCTAAGTGTGGAATAACACTTTAAAAATGTTAAAAAAAAACTTGATAATGATTAAATTAAGTTTTTAAAGTGTGATAATTCATTTGGAAAAAATAATGTAATAGCAACTCCATCTTTTTGATGTTTACTTTTTTTTACTTCTGCTTCTTAACATTTTGTTAAAATAATAATACCATTATACTTTATACGAACTAAAAATGTTCGTTACTTATAAACAAGTATCTATGCATTTTTGTACTAATCATGATTTCCACTCGAGGAAATGAAATATTTACTATTTTCCTTTCCCCGCTTTGGTAACGACGCAAATCGCGGTGTTGAGCTCCGCCACTGAACGTGCAATGGCTCCAGAATATAACGAAAAATGGCCAACAGAGATCTTAAGTGCGGTATACAGCGTGAAGCTAAAAAAAATATTACTAACAAACAAGATATTAAATCAATACTATCTATCAAACCAGTACCTGATTGACAAAATTGTGATAGTGACTCATATTGTGTATTTCTTAGTTGTTAATTACCGTACCGTAATTCTAATTAGTGATAAACAACGAACAGTCGACATTGTTTGTGAAAGAAAATATGGGATCCACAGATTATGGGATCCAGAATGTGAAATCAGAAATTGGAATATGGGATCCAGAGCATTTCTTGAAATATTTTATATTCATTTACTCGCTCTAGTAACGAGACAAAGAACGGCGTTGAGTTCTGCAACTATTGAATGGAAGAACTCTATTGTACACAATGCCGCCAGGTTCCCTATGCCTACCTTGCTATGTGCGTGAAGATAAAACATAATAATTTCTAGAAATTTTAACTTAATAAAGTAATAAACTTAATTATGTTTACGTTATGAACATATATTGTAAACATATCTACTCGTATATTTGAATTGTATGTTATTTTTGTGTTTAACTAATACTGTATAAAAATAACTAATTACATAAAACATAATATGATCTCGATATGTTGTATTGTTTTATATGTGAGTGAGTTCCTTTATTAATCTTTTTATACATCTGAATAAAAAAATACAAATTCTATAAGGGGTTTTCTTTTAGTCATTGGAATTAATCATCCATATATTAATACGTGAAGCCAAAACTTTGGACCACTTTTTACAAAAATTATAGTTAGTTATATAGGAAAAATAAAAATTTACCTTCTATTCCTTCTATTTGAGGCTAGTCGTAGCGCAGTGGCACAAAGTGTGACTGAAAAGCCGATTGGTTGTGGGTTCGATCCCCACTCGAGGACATGAAATATTTACTTAAATTTATATTTCCATTTCTTTGTCTCGAGGCAAAGCGCGGCGTTGAGTTCTGCCACTCAACACGCAATGCCTCCAGAATTCGGCAGAAAGTGGGGAACGGAGTGTCTTAACACTAGGTTTCCTCTGCCTACCCTACTGTATACGGGCTGAAGCTAATTTTATTATTTTTTTTTATATAGGAAAAGTGCAGAACGCTAATATTATTCAATAATAATGCTTATAAAGTACATTAAATCAAAAAATAAAACATTACACACACTACTATGCATTTGATAATATAAATATACACTTTTGACATACACATTGCTATGGCAACGCGTATTATTTACGCGTCAATGAGTTCTCTAGTATTATTAATAAGCTATAATATATACTTTTATTATATAAGAGGAATAAATTTTACATTTTTAAATATAAATTGTTATAAAAGATTCATTTAAAAATAAAAAACAATCACTTTTCTGACGATGGGACAAGAGTTCGCCATCGGTGGCTAGGGCTCCAGAGAGAGGAACCTCCGCATTATACGCGCCATCTCAACTAAAACTGCCTTGTGCATCCGGTTTTTGATCCAATGCTCTCCTAAGATGTTGGTCGAAACTTTTCGCTATTAAACCGTTAACTAAAGCCACTATCGGCACAATGATAGTCGCATCGGCATCCCACATGGCGGTAATCTCATGGACAAGAAGAGAAAAATTATTTAAATATTTTATTTAAATAGTTTTTCTTTTTCGGTCTTAATGAGATTATCATCGTGTGAGATAGTCAACAATCACTGCTCCGCGTGCCACTCGGTTTACCAGGTCTACCTATATCAGGTCTGTTGGCAACAATATACCTAGTAAGATCTTTGATTTTCACGATTATTACACAATTTTACTCATCTCTGATATCAAGAATAGGCATGAAGTCAGCTGTGTGTCAGTATCCACAATGTGGGTTAAACCCAGCCATTACGTAAGGTTTGATAAACCTCGCTAAGGAAAACAGATATATTCCCAGAATGACCCGCGAGGCTATTGAAATACAAAAACAACCTAACTTTAATAGAGAGGACGGTTGGAAACTCTTACAATCTTTTACTCATAAAATCTTTAAAGTCTCGAGCACACCATACTAAAGGACAAGATACAGTCAGCTCACTCTGCAAGTGTCCAAGGCAGTACGCGAGGCAACGAAACGTCGGGTTTCCAATAATATTAAATATACGCAATTAATCCGGTTAAATAGTTTCATGTAAAAGAATATACCTGTCAGTAATAATAGACCGATTTCAGTAGAGTAAAGCACAGCTATTTTCAAGAACAGACGTGGAATTGTACTTATAGTAAGGCACCTCTAATTCCACAAGACCATATTTAAGAGCAAAATAATAGTGGTATTATCTTAGCTACTTGAGTGTGTCTATGCAAATACTCACCATTAGCAAGATGAAATAATCAGATATAATATACCTAAGGGATTCCACATGTTGATGATACGCCAGACAGACGACGATAGTGCCACCTTTCATCATATATCTCTGGCTATTCTGTGTTCCTTGATAGCTTCGTCCATAATTGCATAGACAAAACCTTCAGTTTCCCTGAAAAAATCCCTGAACTGTAACCAAAATAAGGAGGAAGCAGTATCCACGTCCGGACCCACTAGGGCGCTATGGAATCTTCCATGCAGCTCCTTGTTTTTCCACAAAGCCATGCGATCAGAAGTATTAAGTACCACACCTACACCAGTTTTCTTTGCCGAAGGAAATAAGAGCGAGGCCTTCTTCAACTGCTACCACGTCCTTGTGCATATCCACATCTATTTTGAGAAAATATTCTCTAAGACAAAACGCAGCGTTGAGTTCCACCACTCAACACGCAACACCTCCAGAACTCGACGGAAAGTCGGAAACGGAGTGTCTTAACGCTAGGTTTCTCTGCCTACCCTGCTGTGTGCGGGAATGTGATTTCTTAATTATATAAATACTAGCGGCTCGCCCACGGCTTCGCCCGCTTAAAATACATGATTAATGATTTAATAAGCACAATCGATTGACAACTATAATGACTTCTAATATGATTTTTTTTACGACATTATCGTCAAAGAAT
>DWQW01008164.1:0-14220 GCA_018249695.1 Heliconius erato demophoon
GCCTCCGCGCCCGCGCCCGCGCCCGCTAGCGCGCCCGCCTCCGAAAGTAAGTACCTCGCTCGACGTGCCTCCGGCGCTGCAGGCTCAGCGTCTCCATGCGGCGCCGCAGCTCCTGCATCTTGGTGAGAGTGCGCGCGTTGTCGCGCAGCGCGCCGCCCGCGCCCGCCTCCGCGCCCGCGCCCGCGCCCGCCTCCGCTAGTGCGCCCGCCTCCGCTTCCGCCTCCGCGAGCTGTCGGAGCGACGAGTCTGCAAACAATACTTGTATGTTTAGCACAGAGATATTTAGAAACAAGCATTCACGCACATCTCAGATTTGTTGTATCCCTTAAACATTTATCTTATTTTTTTCTATTTATTGTTATAATTGTAACTAAAATACATCATCTGTGAAAAATGGTTCAACTGTTAACAGTTTGTGAGAGATAGCCTGGTGACAGACAGACAGACAAAACAATGGTTTTAGTAATAGGATCTCGTTTTATTCTTTAGAACACGGAACTCTAATAAAAAACAAATGTTGCTTTTTTGCTTATTTAAACGTACAGAAAAAAATTAACTAATATGAATTTTGTCATTTCATGAACAAAACTTTTAGTTTTAGCTTTTGCTAACCTACGCATACCAATTGTATTTTTGTGCATTTTTATGGTGTAGAATGAAATAGTTAATTAAATAAATATAGTATGAAGTAAATAAGAAAATTACATATATGTTGTAAGACTATAAGTTATTGATATATTTGAAGAAAAATACATATTATATTTATATATTATGACAGGCCATCACGACACAGTAAGCCAGTATTGGACTGTAAGCACAATAATTGTGGGTTCAGTGTCCACTTCTACACTCTGGTAAATAAACCGTATCATTAGATTCCGCATCTAAACCACGGAACATCTCAAAAACTGGACAAAAAGTGAAAAATGAAGTGTTTTAACACCACATTTTTTCTACCTACCCTCCTATACATGAAAAAAACACTTGTTATAAAAACATATATATTTTTAGTAACAAATTTTATTTATTTGGTACAAGTAACTCAATCACTAACAAGGCACAAATAACTCACATTTAGCATGATCCAGCGGAGAATATGTGCCATCTCTGTTCTCGCTCACGCGCACTAGATTGACACGCTCACCCTCGCGGAACACCAGCACTGTGGCCTTACAGTTGCTGGAGCCCCATTCTGCGTCGTCACTGGAATACAAATAGAATACAAATTTAAATATTTCTAAACACTTTTCAGCTTGTACGTTGTACCAGGCATATAGCAAACTTCAAGACATTGCTTCTTACCGGAGCGAGTAAATGAAAATAACTAATTCCCCCGAATGAACTTAAGAATTCCCCCGTAATTTTGAATCATTATATGTTATAGTCAATTATAATATAGATATACTTGTTTTTTTTTATTTTAAATAAAAAAAATTACACAGAGAAATAAAAATCTTTTTTAAAAACTACCATACAATCCAATATTTCTAACTACAATACAATATCGTCATTGTTAATTAAATTAATCTTAACAAAAATAACGTAAATCTTTATTCGGAAGACGCATATTTTAATAATAAAAAAAAAATACCGGAAATTCCAAACAAAAAGGTTAAAATGTATGGCAATGACATTTCTTGTGGAGATGTCACGTGACCTCACTCACTGTTTATTAATATTAATAACAATTAAAAACATTATAACAGCGCAGTCAGAATATGGATGACAAGATAAGTTATACGTAAAAAAATATATACAAAGGAAGGTTTATACATATATGTATAATGTATTCTTAGACATTTCTCGCGCTTTGGTAACAAAACAAAGCGCGGCGTTCCGCCAGTCTACACGGAATGTATCGAAAATTGGATAGTGCGTGGGGAGCTGAGTGTTTTAAGCTTAACAATATGGTCCCTTTGCTTCCCTCGCTACGTGTGGGATACAGTGTGGGACTAAAAATGCCGACAAAACCTAGCCTAACTTAACTGGCAAAAAATACATAACTATAGGTGAAAACCTCAATAAGCGACCTTCAGCTATATGGATTCGAGATTATCCAGACATTTAATCCCGTATATAATGTAGATGTAGACAAGTGAGATTTGATTGAAAGATAAACTAAGAAAATCAAAACCAAACGTTTATTATTTTTTTAAAAAGTGCAGTTTTAATAAACACAGTTACTTCTTTTCTTCATTAATTGCATTCGATTATCCGGATATTAGTCTCTCCGTATGTCTAACGATACTAATTGTTTCGGTTAATAGAATTTCTACTGTATTCCTATATAGTATTTACTTCACAAAAGTTTCAGTCCATTCATAAAAAAAAAACGACCTAGGGATTAAATACCAATACAAACAGATTTAATTATTTATTTAAAAAAAAAACAAATATAATTTAAAACGAGAAACAGTCTATTTCAATACGTTGTCGATTAACCAAATTGCAATAAAATTTAACCTTCACAGTTAATTGGTATTTTCGTGAGGAAGCAACGAAACCATTGTGTGTCGCAAACGAGATGTCACGCCTAGGAAGTGAACTTTAAAAAAGTAACACTTATTTTTTTTATTTTATTAAATGTTTTTTTTTTATTTGCAAAGAGACAAAGGAGATTTGATATAACCTTAATGTGTACACGAGTATTCGCTTTGAAAAATGTATTGTTTTATAACTTCAAGTTGTATTCCGCACGTAGCATGGTAGGCGAAGGAGCCTGGGAACCTAGTGTTAAGACGCTACGTTCCCATTGAGACACTTCCGTTTCCTGCTTTCCGCCCAATTCTGAAGGTATTGGGCGGAACTTAACGTCGCACTATGTCATGTTATCAGAGCGAGGAAATTAAAATATAATATATTTCATTTCCTCCAGCAGGAGTCGAACTCACAACCGGTCGCAAAAATAATTAACCAAAAAAATGATAAATGGAATTTTACTAAAACCTACTTAAAACACTATATCTCAAAAATGTAGTAGAGCGTGAGGAACGGAGTATTTAACTCTTAATACTAGGTTCCCTCTGCCTTTTGGGGCCGTTCAAGTATTACGTAAGCACTGTAGGGGGGCGGGGAGGTCTTGGGTTTGCTTATTTTTGACGTTTTCAATGAAATATTTGTAAGAGGATTGCTTATTTTTGATGACATAGGGGAGGGGGGGAGGGGGGGGGGTCAATAATTGCAAAAAACTGCTTACGTAACACTTGAACGGCCCCTCTCTGCTACATGAAGCTGAAAATAAAGTAATTTACTTCTTATTACTTGAAGTATACTCACTCATCAGACCTGCGCAGTAACCGGTCAATGTCCCGCCAGGGCTCCGGCGGCGGTAATCTACGCGTGGATACTGGCCCTACACGGAGCCCTAATACTAAACGTAACTTAGCGCCGTCTGTGATCGAATGCTCGCTGAGAGACAGACCATCGTCCAACTCGCGGAGATTATATAGCAGGTGCTGTTGCGATACTGGGATACCTGGTAATTGAGATAAAAACAAATTTAAAAAAATAATTCATATAGAAATGCGAACATAGAAAATTATCTATATCTATACATATAATAAAATTGTAGCTGATCACTATCTATCTATAAATGGAAGATATATGAGAAAATTTATTAAAAGGAGTATTTATTAATGTAGTAAAACATGAAACAATAATTGTTTTTTTTTTATTTTTGTATGTAAAACCACAACTCAACAAACATTTATTGAACAAATGAAATTTAAAGAGCACTTCTTATGCTCAAAGCCCGGTTTCCCCTGCAACAGAGATATAAGCAGATAATGCTTAGGCAGAATGGACTCCCTTTACATAAAATATCTTTACATTTCCACTGACAAAGAGTTTGTATTTTGTAATTGTAATTGCTTCACTCCACTCCGTAGAACTGAATGAGGTAATTTCAATTATTTCTGCTCTTTCTCTGTCCTTTCCACCCAACTATTTATTGGTGGAAATACAAGTACATATTTTATTCTTGTGTCTTGTTCATAATGGACCCCCCTCCACTTGCAGTGGGAACCGGGCTTGACATATGTATGTATACAAATATTACACAAAATATATTATACATATAAATATTAAAAATATAAAGTATATAAATTATCATTAAACCATTTAATACAGTTCATAATTACTTTTAATAGTTCCATTAAAACTTATACAGCCACAATTAAAATTATCCATTAGGAGATTACATCTTGCATGTGATCTCATACACTAAGCAACAGAAATAAAAATAATTTATTGCTTTTTACGTTACACAAGTGTCACAATGTACTGTTGTACAGATTGAATCATATTGGAGGTACGCCAGATTGTAGCTGACTACTATTAAATACAATTTACAGTCATTGAGTGTACAAAGGTTTTGAGGTAAAAGATTTTTTTTCATTATATTGGACTCATAGCAGTATATAGCAGAGTAGGCAAGAGGGTATATAGTGTTAAAACACTCTGTTCCCCATGTGCCACCCAGTATTTAAAACATTGCATGTTATATGGCAGAGCTTAACACAAGATGGAAATTAAAATATTAAATAATTCCCCAAGTGGGAATTAAACCAGATAAGTCAGATGCTGCGCTACTGCATCACAAAAACCTTAACTATATGAGGGGTTCAAAATATATTAAAAAAAAAATTGCAAATTTAAAAGAATATTGAGACAGAAATAAGCTGTGAGAATAAGATAAGGAGTCAGAATTTTAGACACTGCATGTTAAGTGACAAAACTCATCTCTTCTCTTCTTCTGTGTCAACCAGAACACAAAAATGAATATAACTCCTTCCCACAAGTGGACATCAAACTCAATACCACTGAGTTAGCAGTCAAGCAGGACCCCACTAGATAACAATAGCATGATGTCTTTATAATGACCAAATAATAATAATATTATATTCAGTGTCTTGGGGTTTGAAAGTTGATAGATACTTATTATTTTAAAAAATTTAAAACATCAACATCTTCAGGCATTGAACATTTAAAGCATCCCTATACTAAATATATATAAAACAGTTTTTACTAAATTAAAATAATAATAAACTACTAAAATAAAAAAAAAAGTAAACAGAAAAATTATATGTTTATATTATTGCCCAAGCATTATTTTTGTTTTATCAGCGTAGCTCTAACAGAGCAGCTGTTTTGGCACTAGATCAAAATATACTTTCATACAAAATCACACAGGCCTTGTATAAAAATTATTGGTTTCACATACAAAATACATTTTAAAAACTATTTTTTTTAGCTTTTTTGTTCCACATATAGCAGGGTAGGCAGAGGGGACCCAGTGTTAGGACACTCAATTCCACTAATTTTGAGACAATTTCAATTTCTTGATGGTACTCAAAACCATGTTGCCTTATGAAAGTGACTCAAATCTCCAAGATTTACTATCAGATGGCCTCAGTTCATTAAGTTATAAAAATAATTGGATTTTTTAAAATAAGTTATTTATTTTATTTAATTTAATATGTAGGCATTTAAACGAATTTGTTATGAAACAATATTTTTATTACAACAATATAAAATAAAAATAATAAATGATGCAATCTTAACTCACAACAAAAGTTTTCAAATGTACATCAAAAAATGTATTGGGCTATCTTTTTAAATTGAATTAAAAAAAAAAAAAAAATTTTTTTTTTTTAATTTTAAATTAAATCATTTATCAAATAACAATGCTATTAGAAAAGAAAACATATTGTATTTACTTTAAACAATATGTCACAACATTGTATGAAACAACATTAAAGTTATTTATTTGAACAGGAAATATAGTTATATATTTAAACAGTAAGTATCAAATATTTCATTATAATTTAATTATTTGCCCCCAAAGCATTATAATCATTCTTATTTGTGAACTTTGATCAACACATATGCTTGATCTAAATTCTAAACAAACACCTAACACAAAGAGCAACATAAATGTTATCAAATAAAATGTGACCATGGAATTATCATAAATTTAAAGTAATCTATATATTGATGCACCTATAAGATTATATTTAATAATATTTGTAAATAATATTTTTTAATTTACGCAGCATGTAGCCACGACATCCTTCTATTACAATGACGCATGATAAACAAGCTGAGTTCCGCGAATTGATTGTGTAATAACGAAATAGCTCAAAACTCACCTTCTACTCTAAATATCTTGGATTTTATCGCAAAAATGGTGTCCGATGGTGATACGGTCATTTCGAAAGCGGTGCCAGTGAGAGTCTCCACCAGGACTTCCATAGTCGGCTGGCTAGGACCATCCTCCTGGTAGCCCTTCGATCTATTAGAAAGTCTCTCCGGGCATCCATGTTGTGACATTTCACACGCGGTCACTTAATATTAGCTACCTACGCCACATTGCAATAAAAACAATTCTAAAAGCACTTCGCCTTTATCATAAAATGAATAGGACCAATCACTCTAAGCTATGACGACAATGGAATTTTGCGCCACTATGTTACTAGACGTTGACTAATAGTTTTAATATAAGTATAAAATAGACGGAAAAAGCTAAACAAATATAATTTATAAATAGTATAGTATTTAGCAACAAAATAATGTTACATGCAACGATTGAATGAAATATTTTTTTTATTAAATTGACGACAGAATATAACAAAACGTTAACGCAAAAAGTATAAATAAATAGATTAAAAATTGAGTGATGTCAGCTTATTGAATTAAGAGCGAACGAAATAGAATGGAACGTTTATGGTTAAAATTAAGTTTTTTTTTTATTTTACGTCTAAATAGTAATTCATGGCATGTTGTAAATGTATGATTTATGTATTAGTCTTTATACTCAATAATTTTAATTTCAAATTACAAACATTCATATGACATTAATGTAATAACATTGCCAAGCTGTCGTCTTAAATCTATAAATTTAATTTGGGTGGGCCTATAAAGTGTAAAAAAATAAGTAAATAAGAATTTTAAACTTTTCAATGAATGAGATAAATATTAATAATTGCATTTCGATTCATATTATAAAAAACATCAAAGTAAAATACATTGAGAAAATAAATAATAATCTATGACCGGAACTTTTTCTTCGTTCATTCTCAGTTGTCTATGTCAAAATATTCTTTTCCGTGGTTCTTCGTTTACCGTATCGGAGGTTATAAAAATGGTGCGTAACTTTTTAACTTAAATATCTAGATAATCCATTTTTAAAACGAATTTAAAGCAAATTTACATTAAGATGAAGTAAATTAATTAAAATATAGTGTAATTTTATATCTACTTTCAGTGAAAATAGCTTTACGCGTGGTGGTCAGTCATGGACATGTGGCTGTATTAACTAGATCTCTTTTTTAACATGTATTTTCAAATAGTCCAACTCTCTTTTACTGTATTTCCTTCGTGTGTTCTCCATCAAACGTGACATTAGGAAAGTGACGACTGGCACGTTCGTTCCCGAACTAAAACAAAGACCAGGACAAAATGTGGTTACATGGTGGTTTATTTTATTTCAGACTCGCAAACGCCGTAATGGAGGACGCGCTAAGCACGGCCGTGGACACGTAAAGGCTGTAAGGTGCACTAACTGCGCCCGATGCGTCCCAAAAGACAAGGCTATCAAAAAGTTTGTGATCAGAAACATCGTTGAAGCGGCTGCCGTCAGAGATATCAACGAAGCCTCCGTTTATGCTTGTGAGTAATAAATATTTTCCAAATTTCTGTTAAAAGTGCTTATTGAATAGTTTAAAATTTTAAAAGTTGACATTATAACCTAATTTTGTAATTTATTATAATCAAGATATTTTCCTATGAAATAGATAAATAATTGCTAATCTTTAAGAAAATATAATATTTTGAAAAAATAAATGTTAATTTTTAAATATAACAAAAAAATGTGAAATTAATACCAATTCAATCTCATGATTAAATGCGATCAGTGTATGTAATAATAAAATTGTGACTGATATTGATAAGTACAACTGTTGAGTGTTTTGCTGACTCTTCTCAGGAGATTGGTTGGTGGTAGCTTTTTGGGGTACATTCAATTATCCAAAAGATCTTTGCAATAATCTATTTAAAAATATATATATATATATATATATATTAATTATTAAAATATAATTGAATAATGATCTACTTTTAATAAATATCATTAGACCAATAATACCCTTTATTAAATAAAAATTACACATATTTATTGCAGCATTCCAACTGCCCAAGCTATATGCAAAGCTCCATTACTGCGTGTCATGCGCAATCCACAGTAAGGTAGTGAGGAACAGGTCCAAGAAGGACAGGCGTATCCGAACTCCGCCCAAGAGCACCTTCTCCAGAGATGCGGCAAGACCGCAAAATGTACAGCGGAAGTAATTTTAAATATTAAAATTATGTAAAAACCCAATTTGTTTCTTTTATTTCATTAGCTGTATCTTCTTTTATAGTTCTCATAAAAATAGTACCTGCACGGCAGCTAAAAAAATTTTGTTATTTTACTTTAGAAATCAATACTCCAGACTAGTAGGGGGGCACAATGTGTCAAATTTTGGATTCAATGCATACTTGAGGAAAAGAAATAAAAACAAAAAATATATATATTAATAAATAGTAACTCATGCCTCTGAGTGGGAACCGAACCTACAACCGTCAAGTTAAAGAGTTGCACGCTTGTGCTCCTAGAATATGTAATATTTCTAGTAACTTTGTGAAATTGTATAAAATTACAACAGCATCTATATTATTTTTGTCTCATTCATTATGTTTCACAAAAGTCACTTAAGAATTGCAAATTATCAGTAAAATTTAATATTTTTTACTTCACTGAAATGAATAGCATGAAATTTGGCTTCTGACTATTTTCGAAGTAATCTTTTTGTATAAAGGTTTTTGTTTTATTTTTAAGCTTATTTTTTTTTAGTAAAAATTGTGTGAGTTACCTAGTTAGTAAAAACTCGAATCGTTCTTTTTTTCATAAAGCTACAACAACTATAGAAATCAATAGTCTTGAACTCCATAACTATACAAGAATTTTCACAGATGGCAGTAAACTCAGTGATGACAGAGTGGGTGCAGCTTTCGTTGCATACAGTCCTAATAGAAGCCACTGCATTAAGAAATATCATCTGCATAGCAGTTGCTCAGTTTTCCAAGCAGAGTTGTATGCAATAAATAAGGCCATTGAGTATAGCCAAACCAAGCCCTACAGCATCTTCTGCAGGATTGCACTCGTTACGAAGCCCTAAGGATTAAACACAAAGTGTTATGTAATATGTCTGAAATTGATACACCCTTTAACATCACTAGTTTATTAAACAACGACACCTGTTTCAAATCTTTTGTACAGCTAATTTCAAATATAATTCAAACGCTGAAAGAATTTAACACTACTGTTTCTTAGAAATAAATAAATATATTATATATATATATATATATATATATATATATATATATATATATATTTAATTTGTATTGTATGTGTGTGTGTATATATATATATGTATGTATGTATATACATGTATACATATAAGTTGCTAATGATACCAAAATAATATCACTCAAATGCTTAATATAAGAACTAAAGAATTGAACAAATAACTGACATACTGTTGTGTCGCCCGTATCAAATCGCGAGGGCACTTCAGAGTAGCAAGTGGGAGTAGGAAAAAAAAAAAAGAATCGTTCTTTTAGGTAAGGAGTTAAAGGATTAAACAGCACACAGTATAGGAGATGTAATATATGAGTATTCCTGCGAAGTCTAATAAGAAGCCACTTGAGCTTTTTGCGAAATTTGTATAAAAAATTGGAGTTCCATCTAGTATTATAGATTGTAAATTGTCAACAAATGGCTTTTGACTGAATTTATTGTAAGACCATAACAGTTACTTCACGCTGATAATCAGACGAAATAAATATGATAGAGACGTCGTGGCATAAATTTGCATATAGATGGTAGATATTGAATAGATAGATCAATCATATGACGAGTCTTCTAAATGTATGCGCTGCCGGCAGTTACACAAGTAACTTCGAAACCAGTCGAGCACCTCAGAAGATACGTTCTGAGAAATAAGAATGGAAAGGAGAATGTCGTAGCGTCGAATACTATGCGTTCCTAAAATCTTAACAAAACCATCACAGTGACCATTCGATCATCCATACCTTTTCTAATGTCATCTGTTATTTTAACCAAGTCAGTTATTATACTATGACCACTAAACCAAACCAAATTGGACTACTAAACCAAATTGGAATGCATTCAACAAATCTTGATTAATTAGGTACATACTCAAATGGTGATGGACAAGGCGTTCTGAAACTTTAGATACGAAGGGACATATTGAATGGACGATATTCGGAGAAGGAAGACGAATTGATTTTTTTCTGTATAGGAACTGTGACCGTCTTTCCAGATAGAAAGGAACTTATAAGAGTTGATAGAGGAATTTATATTGTTAAGAGCTACGACGCCAATAATAGGAATCGTCGTCTTAAACAGATGCAATCCGAACCGACAGAATTTGGCTTAATGGCCATAATATTTCTATTAACGTCACTTATGGAAAATTGACCAAATTTAAAACTGAACAGAGAATCAGGAGCAGGGGAAGATAGATGATTTAAATTGCTACACTTTAAACTTTTAAGAGATATGTTTGTGTAAAGGCCTTTTATTTCTCGGGCAAATATTATGTTAGATTTTTTTTCAAATCATAAGCTAAAATTAAATCTAAAGCACTATGTACCTGCTTAAATGTTGTTATTTCTGCAATTTTTTTAAGGAATAAAAACAGTACTACTGTAGTGATGAAAATGATTTAATGTTTTAAATTTCAATATATTATAAAACAGTTTGAAGACTACACAATATAAAATGAATGTGAACACTAATTATGGCCCTATTTTGTAAATAGTTTGTGGAAATTTTGAAGCTGGTTTGTCTGCTGTTTCTAATGCTTGTTTCAAATTTTTTTCAAAAACTTTTTTCGCATCGCAGAATCCTTGCTTGGTTTTTCCGAAGGAGTTAGGCCCAGCCGATGTAGGGGTTTCTCTGTTAAATAAAAATTACAGTAATTATAAACCACCACTGTAACATCATTATGAAGTGTCTAAATGTATATTACACAGCAGTTACTTTTAGAATATTTTGTTTTTCCAATCCAAGTAGTCAGCAACATTAAGTTGCAAACATTTTATAATTTTTTGACCCCTTCCACTATTCTTGATACTGCTGATCAAATTTGTGGAAGCCCTCCTAACCTAGTGCAACATCACATATTTTTCAGTATTCCAGTGCTGTGCCACTTTGTTACAAGCTCAAATTAACTTTTATTTCAATAAAAATCTAAAAGTGATGTATACAACATATTTAATAATTTCCATATCTATTTAAAAAACTGCTTAACTAATATTTTATTTACCTGCCAATATTCCTCATTCTCATCCGAGCCTCTGCTGGCATCTCCTCAGGTTCCTCATCATCATCAGTACTAAACACTGAAGCAACTGTTGGCTTTGGTGCTGTTGTAGGCTTTGATCCAAGTGTCATCTTAATTGGAGCTTTAGGTTTTTGAAATCCAATGGATATTTTACTAATACGAGGAGGTGGTGGCGGCACTGGCACTTCTTCAACCTTTTCATAGTCTGACGAATGTTTTCTACCTAATAGAATATTGTTTTTATTATATTTTGTATGTACAATATTGTACAATATTGTTGTTTATACAAATAATACTAATGTAAGTGATCACTATCTGTTGATGAGAGATATACGAGAAAATCAATTAATGGAGGCATTTGTTATCAAAGTAACATGTATTTGTGCACGGTTGAGCCGATTTAAATGCAGTTTGTTTTATTTCAATCCATAAATAAAAGTTACATCAATTTACATCCCCATGCAGACAGAGTCGCAGGCTTAGCTAGTTAATGTAAAAATATGTAAATGTCAGTTAACTTTATATAGTTATTTATAAGTATATACTAGCCTTCGTATTCTATATCTCTGTCCCGACTGTAACTAGCTTTTATATTGTCCCCATGTCCAGGTGACCGATGTCGTCTGGGAGACCTCGACCGGGACCGCGTCTGCCTGCCCTCCTTCTCTTTGTACTTCCTATAATCATCACGCGAAGATCGAGACGACCCTGCCAATGCGAAAACACTGGCAAAGATAAATAAAAATATATAAATTACAGAAAATTATATTTTATCGAGTGCCAATGTTTTGATTATGAAAAATATATTTGTCAATTTATTCGAATACCTTTGTGTTCCCTGTGGCGTTCACTCATGATGTTTTTGATAATATTCAATAGTTATTTAATGGATAATTAGTAATAACATGCACCAATTATCATTTTCTGCTACGCAACTCGTACGAAAAGTCATTCCGCCATCTTTGAGAATTGAGATTTATATTGTTTTTTAATAGATATGTTTATTTTTTATCTATGTCTCATTTGAATCGTTTTACTTGTTAGTTATACACATAATAAAACAGTACAGATTTTTGACTGGAATAGACAGAGGGAGACTTATAACGCTATTATTTGTTTAAAGCGTTTTTTTGTCGTTTGTCTGTACGTATGTGTATATCATTATTTGTAAAAGTACTAAACCGACTTACTTTTCAATTTCACGAATTACCTTGTTTTAACTCTAATTTACAGTTTATTTCATATTTTTTTTCAGTTTGTAACACTGGATTTTCTCTGTCTACCCTGCTGTATATATAGCGGGATACAGCGTGAAGATACAAAAAAATATCGTCCTTTGAATGAACTCAAGGCATGAGTTTGCCTGCAAATATATAGAAATCTATACTCAGATGTGATTAATCTGTAGAAGAGTTGTTTCTGTTCATTGAAAATATAATAAAAAATAGACAAGTTGTTAAAGAATAACTAACAGAATCCATATTCAGCATTTTTGGAATTTCTGTTAATCCGAAATTACGAAATTATGGGAAATACTATCCCGGTACAATGTGAGCGCACCCTTGCTGCAGGCTGTAAAGTATCTTTTCAGAGATCACTCAGCCTGCGTGCGAGTAGGAGCTGACAAGGTTTGACTCAATCGGGTGTTAAACAAAGATGTCAGCTTGGTTGTTCAATTTGTTTTTGAATATCTATATACCTATATACCAACAATGAGTAAAACAAAGTGACATGCGAGTGAAAGTAGGTAGTTGCAAGCATTAGTCACCACTCTGTAAGAAGGGTGTGAAAATATTGGTGGTATGTGGTATACTCTTAGCAAAATAAAGAAAGTGAGAATTAATAAGTTTCGAACTAGGCTTAAATTGATAGTGGTAATTTATATAAGACGTTTAACTAAACAGTGTTTCAGTTGTCTGATTATATACGCAATAACTGGATTCGATACTCAAGCGTGAGTAAGATGATTATTTCAATTATTCCACTCTGGTTAACCAAGCGCCGCGATGGTTATAGAGTTTAGTTACGGTACCGTATCGTTCTTTAATTTAGATCATATTGTCACGAAAGTACGGTATCCTTGATAAATGGAGATAACATCTCCTATTTGTGACAAAAGTGGGAACCTTTTTTTAAGGCGGTCGAAAATGAGAATATCTTCTTTTTTCGAAGTTGGTTGATAAGAAATATAACGATGAGGAATCTCACTTCTGAAGAAAAGTAAACCGTGGTTCATCAATTTTAACAATGTTTTCCCTTGTAACTATTACAGTATAATTATATTTTGTAACATAAAAAACAAACTTCTTCAATTTCAACCGGATCCCATAATTATAACCAAACTTTCACCAAACTATCCTAGAAGTGTATATTTTCCATTAAAAAAATAATCATTGTAATCAGTTGTGATATTGAGTTATTTGTCTATTTGTCGCGCATATACCTAATGTAAATTTAAGACTTATGTGATTTTGTCAAAGATATAATTGTCAGAAATGGATTAAATTAAAATGGGGCCACACGGGAAGCACTGATTTTGAAATAAAAAAAAAACATCAATGTAGATAACATAAGAAACATAAAACAAAAAAATACAGCCTAGATTTGCTGTCATTTCAATATATGTCACTGTCATAATTTTTTATAGGTTATGTTGGATTTTAATTTTTAAAACTTAAAAAATGTTTCGCTGACGTTTGTTTTGGTTGACACACGTGTCAGTGAGGGTTTTGTTTAATTTAGTGTTGTTTATTGTCTTAAGTGGAAAAGTTTAAGTTTTTAGAGGTTCCTTATTAACAAGGTGTTTGTATTT
>DWQW01008165.1:0-14220 GCA_018249695.1 Heliconius erato demophoon
TTCAAATAAGGGGTTGAAAGTTTATATGGAAAAATCTTTAAATTGCCACCGATTTTTATAAAAATTTAAATTCAGACTGTTAAAAATATTTTATTGAACACGTGTTTCGTGGTTTTTTTAGAATTCATCCCTAAGTGTCCTAATAAGCGGGCGAAGCCGCGCGCGCCCTCTAGTCTTATTATAAATTAACAAAATTAACTTTTATTTGCTTCACTGTAGCGGAAAGTAGACTATACAGGGATGGATATCGTTTGCAAGCTTGTTAATATTCCCAAATGACTCCAAACTGCCGCTGCTGTTGGAGTTCTGACCGCACTTTATTATATTTTCGCAACGCGCTGTAAAATGTAGCCACAGTGATCTCTGCATATCGTTTGCTTTATCTTATATGTTTATAGCTTTTAGTATGATAATATTCTATATGAAAATTATAAGAGGTCGTCGTGGCACATTGCCTAACAAGTAAACTCGACGGTTGTGAGTTCGATTTCCACTAAAGAGATAAATTATTTTCATTTCCTCGCTCTGGTGACAAGACAAAGCGCAGCGTTGAATTTTGCCACTGGATCCGGAATGTCTCGAATATTTGATGAGAAGTGAGGAATGTACTTTCTTAAAGCTAGTTTCCTTTTGCCTTCCCTGCTATATGCGGTACACAGCGTGACGGTAAACTGAACGAATCTTTTCCGAGTCACCTCTAGACTCATATTGAGTCTAACAAGAGTCTTTTCTCAATCAGCTCGTACCTATCTTAAGCACGGATTTATACAGGTCTTTTTCAGGTCGCTCAAAATTTAAAGACTAATATAGATCTTTATCTAATTACTCCGTACCTTGAGTTATATTACGTAGATTTCATTTATTTAACGAGACTAACACGGGTCTTTTCTAGGTCACCCCATAGCACCCAATAACTTAATTTTATACATTAAAAATTTGAATTCAATCAGGAGCAAAGTTTTAACTATATAAATTATAAATTTTGGTTAAAACTATTAACAAAGATTTTTGTACAAGCCTGTATTTTCGCTCGGCTTGACCTGACAGTTGCTTATTATTCGTCCTCGATTCGATCCTTTTTTTTAGTTTTTATGAAACCACGTAAAATTAGAGGGACTAAAGTATATTCGATAATAATTTAAACTTTATGAAATACAGTAAAAATTTTATCATAAGAAATAGTTTTTAATATTGAGAAACCAAAGTATATACGATGGGATAGTAAAAAAACTTCGTTAGTGCTTCCACTTCTAATATTAGATATCGGAAGCGGTTAAAGTTTAAAAAAAAAACAAGATCATTCATAGATCTCTCCGTAAATATGCCCGTTAAACAGCAAACTATCATAAAATTTGAAATAATAAACAAATAATAATAGTATTCATATTATTAAAAAAAATACAACAATATTTCTAAATAAAGATAAGAAAAACAAAGTTATGTATCAAAATCCTGAAATCCCAACGGATGTCGCGATTTATGTAGAACTTGCACGGGTCGTTGGTTCCGCGGTATGATCGAAACGCGGCGGCCGGTAGCGGGGGCGCTCTCGTCCACGTGAGCGCCTGGCAGCACCGAGAAACGTCTGGAATAAAATGTATAATATCATTAATATTATTATAGAGGCCAATCGTGGCGCAAGCGTGTGAATGTAAGAGCGACAGGTTATGGATTCGATTCCCACTCACAGGAAATAGAATATTTAATATGGATTTTCCTTTTCTTCGCTCTGATTTCGACGCAAAGTGACAACACGCAATGCTTCCAGAATTTTTTTTTGATTTAATATACATAGATTATATTGACATGTTATAAAAAAGTCACGCAACTTTACATTACTTTTTGTGTAGTTTCTCTCTAGGATATAAAAAATGTTAAATATTTTTTATTGAAATATAAACTAAATTAAGAACAGAGCAAAGGCAGAGAGATCTTAGTTATAAGACACTCCGTTCCCCACTTTCCGCCAAGTTCTGGAGTCATTGTCTGTTGAGTGGCGGAACTCAACGCCGCTCATTGCCTCGACACCAGAGCGAAGAAGTGAAAATATAAACGTCAATAAATATTTCATTTTCTCGAGTGGGGATCTAACCCATAACCTGCGCCACGAAGGGCCTGTAAAATCTATGTATATGAATTATGTATTTCTTAAAAGAATGGTTATTTCTAAATATTTTGTATTCTATCAGATATTTCGTTGTAGTAGGATTCCGTTTCCTAAATAAATAATTCAAACTTTTTGTGTGAAGAGAATTTAAAGCGTAAAAGCTAACTGTAAATTATTAAATATTGTAATTTAGTTAAGTACATTTAAATTTTATCATTATCATGTTTTAAGTTGTATGCATTAAGTTTTATTTAAATTTGGCAAAAAGTTTATTTTTACTCGCGGTTACGCCCGCCTGTACTACAAATTTGGTTTCTAAATAAATAAATCAGCTTCACGCTGCATCCCGCACACAGCAGGGTAGGCAGAGGGAATCTAATGTTAAGACACTCCGTTCTCCACGTTCTGCCGAATTCTGGAAGCATTGCGTGTTAAGTGACAGAACTCAATGCCGCGTTTTGCCTTGCCATCAGAGCGAAAAAATGAAAATATAAATTTAAATAAATATTTCATCTCCTTGAGTGGGGATCTAACCCACAACCGGTCGGTTTTGCAGTCACACTTTGTGGCATTGCGCCACGACTGGCCACATTTGGTTTCTCATCTACATTAATTTCGTTATTTATTATTTTTGCATGCAATACTTTATATTCACATATTTTTTATTTATGAACCAATTGTAATAAAACAAATACGAAATGTTAAGAGAAGTTTGGCAATAGCGAAAACTAGATTTAAATCGGTTAAGCCGTTTCTGAGATTAGCACACAAGCACACAGACAAACGGACAAAAATTTGTTCTCATATATCTCCTATGTACAAACAGCAGCTACAGTTTTACTATCTGTATAGATAAGCAGTAATTTTTAAAGAAATAGTAATAATATAAATTAATAATACTAACCTGGACGCAGGAATAGCAGACATTCTTCTAAATAAATGTTCTGCAGCCTTTTTCATGTCTTCGTCTTGCATCAAACCCACCATAGCTTTCTCTCGTTTTATAATTGTTGAGTCTGTGGATCCACCATCGCCTTCAAGTGCAATATTCACACACTAGAAGTTATAAAAGTTTACTTTAGAAAATTGGATTGCGACGTGTTTCTTTATTTTTATATTTATTTTTTGTTATTTTTTAAATTTATAAATTTAAAAGAAATTCTATGTTTTATGATCATGCAGGAGAGGCAGAGAAAATTTATATCTTAAACAAATGTAATTTTTAAAAATGTTACTTGTGATCCGTAAAAGCAATATTGTACTGGCGCAGGGGCACAAAGTGTGACTGTAAAGTCGATTGGTTGTGGGTTCGATCGAACCCACAATCTCACTCGAGGAGATGAAATATTTACTTAAATTTATATTTCCATTTTTTAGCTCTGGTGTCGAGGCAAAGCGCGGCGTTGAGTTCTGCCACTTAACACGCAATGCCTCCAGAATTTGGCAAAAAGTGGGGAACGGAGTGTCTTAACACTAGGTTCTCTCTGCTCACCCTGCTGTGTGCGGGATACAGCGTGAAGCTGATTTATTTAATACAGTTAAGGATAGATTGCTTCATAAAAGGCGGCAGGTCAAAAGAAAAAGAGTCACTGTGCCCAAGCACATAATGGGATCACAAACATTAATAATTTAAGAAGAAAGTAATAAGCTATTACACGTAGCCAAAGGTTTTATTGTCATTAATCTTGTAAGTCTAACATAACATGAAATAAAAGAGAACACAAACGAGACAAACGACTACTGCAATAAACTTGAAGCCTACATTTCATGATATTCTAGTTGTAATCTCAGATCTGGCTTCGTATAAGTAAATGTACATTTTTATTAGGATTTGTGAGACATAGTGTGTGTACTTGATGCCTTTATTACTTCCGTTTGAATTGAAATAGCTCGAATAAAACTGACTTATAGATATATGTCGAACAATAGAATAGGAATGTTGTTAGACAATGGTTTTGTGCTTGTGAATGCTTTATTGCATTACTCGTATTCTACTAAAGGAAACTTTCACGCTGTGATCTTTTTATACACTTTATACATACATACTACGTATGGGACCGGTCGTGGCGCAGGGGCACAAAGTGTGACTGTAAAATCGACTGGTTGTGGGTTCGATCCCCACTCGAGGAAGTGAAATATTTATTTACATTTATAATTTCATTTCTGCGCTCTGGTATCGAGGCAAAGCGCGGCGTTGAGTTGCGCCACTCAACACACAATGCCTCCAGAATTCGGCGGAATGTGGGGAACGGAGTGTCTTAACACGAGGTTCGCTCTGCCTACCCTGCTGTGTGCGGGATAAAGCGTGAAGCTGATTTAATTTATAGTATGTATGTATTTCTTTAGATACGATTTCGTGCGTTCAGTAGCGTATTTATAATTTCCAGGTTGAATTGAGTAGGGTCGAATGGGACTTAAATCGTTTTACTGTTATTTTTAGAAAAGTGATTTTTTAAGTGGTGGCACTTTCTTCGTATATGTATCATATACACTCTATGCTATAGTAAAAGTTTAATTTGATCCACCCACTACAGTTCAAACGTTTTTGGTACAGTATCAAAGTAAAATATACTTAGAGATTAATTTAATATTTAATTATTCAATCCAATACTGTTTTATTCATTCAAAAAATCTTATTATATCGAGAGCGATGCGAGTACACCCGTACTAGAAATTTTCTATTTGTTAAATGTAACAAATAATTCAACATTTCATACATACATTTTCTTCGCTCTACTGAATATGTATTTGAATATACTTGTATCGTCTAGTGCTAGTACTATAAACACATTGATATACCGTATCAAAGAAGGCAGCCACATCTGAATATCCAAACGATTTGGCAAATCCAGCTCCTTCTATCAACGTAGCTCGTGTTTCAGGTCGATTATTCTGTAGTATGTGACAGCGTGCCAAGAGGAACGTTGCGTTTAGTAACCATATGCGATGACCGGCCGCTCTCGATTCTACAAGTATTAACAGTATGACTTACTTATGCTTCTTTTAGGGTTCCGTACCTCAAAAGTTATAAATGGAACCATTATAGGATCTATTAATATAAAATTGAAGGTGTTAATATGAAATTGACATGAAATATTCAGGTGTACGGTCCTTCAGAACGTAGAAAAAAATACCTATTTTTAAGGGCACTTACCGACGACCTGAAGTTATGAAATTTTGCACAAAGTGAGAAATTACGATAAAAATAATGAAAAAAGCCTCTCTGCAAGGTGCTAGAAAATTTATAGTTATTAAACAAAATGATAAGCCCATATTTATTAAAATTTCATACTAAGTGAATGCATACGCCCACAAACAAATCTGAAATTGACACGGAACACTCGGTGTACTAGTGTCACTCACCCTTGACCGTTTTATTTTTATTAAATAAATTAAATAAGCTTCACGCTATATCCCGCACACAGCAGGGTAGGCAGAGGGAACCTAGTGTTGAGACACTCTGTTCCCCACTTTCTGCCGAATTTTGGAGGCATTGCGTGTTAAGTGGCAGAACTCAACGCCGCGCTTTCCCTCCACAGTAGATATTTCATCTCCTGGAGTGGGGATCGAACCCACAACCAGTCGGTTTTACAGTCACACTGTGCCACTGCGTCACGACTAGCCTCAATTTATTTTTTTAGTTTAAATAAATTTAAATCATAAAATTGTAGTTTTCCTTTATTTGAAAACGTTATCATGAACCTCAAGGGCAAATAGATACTCGTATATAGGCTGTTGTGGCGCAATAGAACAATATCTCACTGTGAGCGCGATGGCTGTAGGTTTGATATCTATTGAAAAGATTGGATTTAATTAGAATTATTGAATTATTAAATTGAATTTATTTTACTTTTTCCACTCTGTTATGACAAATCGCAGCATTGAGTTCTGCTATTCAATACGCAATATCTGAAATTGATACAGCCGTGATAGTAATGACACGGCTTTAACAGGGCTTATTATTTACAAAAGATAGTTTTAAAAACTCTTAACATCTTTTAACTAAAGCACCACATTTATCTTGACATCGATGCTATATAGAATTAAATCATAGCGAAATTCCGCAGTAGATTCAGAAATGCAATTTCTTACAAATGACTGCAACACTTTATTTAGTTTTATACAGTAAAATTGAACCGGATTGGCACTTCATAGCGTAGAATCTTGCTCTATGTGCTTGTTTTGTATCGGCGTATAAACGCCCTAGTTCGTGTAATATATAACAGCGTTCCGTTGCACGGCTGCTCAAAGTAAACGCTCTTTCCAATGTACGTAGGCGACGCCTGAAAAACAGTTTGTTTTTTTTTTATTAACTAGAAAAGTAAACCGTACATAATCTATGCTTATATTAAAATTGGAACGGATCTGTAACATGAACTGCACATGGAAGATATATAAGAAAAAATGTTATAAGAGACTTTTAATAATGTATTAGAACCCAAAAAATGTTTTTTAAAATGTTTGAATATATAAATCTCAGAATCGGCTTAACTAATTTAAGTGCGATTTTTTTATATTGGATTTTGGCAAGCTCCCGTTATTATTTGTAGCTTGAGCGCAGTTACGGTTTACTTAAAGAGATGTGAAATAACTAAATATTTTTCTATTAAATACGTTAATCAAATCAATTCCCAAAACACATAAATTACGATTTATTTTATGAATCCATTTCAATTCATTTTTAGGGTTTTGAAACTCAAAAGGAAAAAAATCGAAACATTCATAGGATGACTTTGTTGTCCGTCCGTCATTTTACTTGGGATTGCGTTAAGGTATCAATCTGAAATTAATATCAGATATTCAGGTATATAGTTCCTTGGAACACAAAAATTAACCTACTAATACAACGCACTCAAAAGATATGAGCATTTACGTTTTACGTTACTTATCTAAATATATTTTAAAGCATAAAATATAAAACTTTAAATTCGAAAAGAGAGTATTACGATAAATTATCTTGAACATAAAAAAAAATAAAAATATGAAATATTTTCAGAATAGACTTTCTCACTTGGCGTCACGGGGCGGCGCCGGAGGTCGCGTACGCAAAATTGAATCACGACTCGGTTCACGCGATATTGGTATTCCCAGCAGTATAAAGGCTCTTTTCTCGCGATCTGCTTCGCTCATTTCTTCTTTAACACGTTTCTGTGAACAATATTAAATTAGTGTGCGAAATTTTACAGGTTAAGGCAAAATTATTCGTTTTAATTCGAATGTCTTTGTCCTTTAGAATCTAAAATCAAGCTTTATAAAGGATCTTATAAATTTTGTATTAAATGACGAACCTGATCTAAAAACGCCTCGGCGACTATCTCATATAATTCTTGTAAAAATTTCTCTTTCGTCGGCAGCATGTTGGTCGGAATCCTTGTGATTTGTTCCATAGCAAACACCGCCGCTTCGAGGCATTTTGCTGTGTCACGTTTCTCGTATATATCTTGAGCATTATTGACTAAGCGGCGAGCATCTGTTTTATGTTGACGTTGAAGGTTTCCTATTCTTTGTTTTCTTGCCTTTGACAGTCTTGCACGAGCGGCCGTCTCGGATTCCCTAGCGGCGTACATAGGTCTCCGCTCTCGTAGTACTGCCTAAATTCAACTTTTTATTGTTAGCATTTCGTACTTTGCCAAAAAACATTTAAGTATAAATATTGCATACGATTTTTAAACTAAAATGTCAAAGCAAACTGTTTTATATTTACTTTTAATAGGAAAGGATATTGAAAAAAAAGTGGTCCCTGTAAACGAATGAGTGAGTCCATAAAAGAATTTTACCAAGCAATCTTGGTTCAATATCGTTTTTTTTTCATATATGATATGAACATTATGTACACATTCTTATAGTAATTAGTTTGTTAGTCTTCTAAACTTTTAAATACTTATTTCTGCCAGAACTATTATTATACAACAGGCTAACAAACTTATAAAAACGTATGTTAAGTTGAAATCATTCATGTTTTGTGTGATTTCTATTTATATAAAAATACGATAAGCTTTTATTTTATGTTAAGAACTTTGCAGTAAAAAATGTTAATGATTTTTTTGTTCAGCTTCACACAATATGAAGCATGTATGAGGGTAGGCAGACGGATCCTATAGCACTTTATGCCAAATTGCGTGTTGAGTGGTCTAACTCAACGCCGTGTTTTACCCCGACACCAGGTCGAAGAAATAAAAAATATAAATTATTTTATTTCCTCAAATGGGAATCGAACCTGTAACCTGTCGTGTGACATTAACTCTAACATATTTTATACGCACTTGTCGTTTTTCAACATCGGCCAATGCTTTATAAGCTAAGTCCTGCAGCTTCTTTGATCCCAATTTGTTTGCGGATTTGAGTCTTTCATCCTTGTAAGTCGCCGTAAGGAAATATTTGTCATGCGCCATTTGCTCCAAATACTTAGACGCCATTACACGGGATATATGCTCGGCCCTATGCTTTTCCACACGAGATATTTCTTGAATCTTAGATATGAAAATTACAGTGAAAATTTTAGTTCTAAAGTTAAATTTTATTCGTATAAACGCTTGCATTTCTAGGTGAAATATTTGTAAAATTTTAGATGAACGCTCCTCTAACGTTTTCGATAGGTCATACCCGTAAAATATACAATTATATCAAGGATATTTTTTTATTACTATAGATGTCTAACTTCGTCTAACTGAATTTGAAAGAAAAGGATGAGTTTGAGTTCAGTATCCAATAGTGTTTTATACAAAAGTATAGAAAATAAAAAGGTAATTTTTATATTTTCTTTAGGTATTTAAATCATTTATTATGAAAACCTTTCTTTTTAATTTCAAAATGTAATTTACTTGAAGAGTTGACTGATGTTGCAATCGGCTTTGTCGTGTTCGAGCCTTTGTTCCTACGTCCATAGTCGCCTCGACCAGTTGTATTTGTGGTGTTAGCTTAGCTGTGTAAGATACTTTCCCTGCACTTTTGCCCAAGCACTCTCTTATCTAAAATATACAATGAGGTTTTTGGAATTCTAGAAAAGTGAAAAAGGTAACAATAGTTCTGAACAAATTTCTTTAGGGAGACTAGCTACATATGATAATCAATCAGCTTTACGCTGTATCCCGCATACTGTAGGGTAGGCGGAGGGAACATAGTCTTAAGACACTCCGTTCCCCACTTTCTGCTGAATTCTGGAGGCATCGCGTATTGAGTGGCAGAACTCAACGCCGCGCTTGTCCACCAGAGCGAAGAAATGGAAATATAAATTTAAGTAAATATTTCATCTCCTCGAGTGGGGATCGAACCCACAACCAGTCGGTTTTACAGTGACACTTTGTGCCACTGCGCCACGACTGGCCTCAATGATATGATTATAAGGTATAATCACAAGAATGACTTTCTACTGTGGAAATTTACATGATTTAGTTTCACGCTATATCCTCGTATATAGAAGGTAGGTAGGTAAGAAGAACTTCCTTTTTCAGTTTTCTGTAGAATTTAAGAAACATTCCGTCTTGAATAGCGAACTCAACGCCGTGTTTTTGCCACGACGGCCTTGACTTACAATTTAATATATTTTTGTTTGGAAAAAACTGATATTAAACTAATGTATTAGATATCCACACAAGACACAAGTGACAAATATGAATCGCCTACCTACACGAAAAAAACAAATGTGATTAAAATACTAGAACTTATATTAAAAAAATATAATGTAATATTATAGATTGTAGCGTCCTTGGAAACATTTTAGACGAAAATGATTTAGACGAAAATTACATAAAAATAAGGAAAGGTTTGAAAAAGAATTTTCCAACCTTGCAGCGTAATCGCTCCCAAGATACTAATTGGGTCTCTACTAAATGTTAGCTTATATAAGACTAGCGACCCGCTTGCATTGCTTTATGAAATTGTAGTCTATGTAACTGTTTTTATTGCACGACATTGTTCTTGTTAATTTTAATATTTAATGAAAAAATATTAAAATAATAAGTTTTATTCTAAAAAATATCAGTTTTTATAAACTAAATAATGACAATCAAACTATAGAAGGTTTTAGCTTTAGAAGGTTCTTTTTTCTAAATTAAAAATAATAATATCTTACTTATAACTCTTATAGGATAATCTAATTATTTATTTACAGATCTCGGATTTATTCACGCTGTATACTGCACATAGCAGGATAGGCAAAGGGAACCTGAGTACCTAGTTTTAAGACTCTCCGTCCACACTAAGACACCTCCGTTCCCCACTTTGAATTCTGGAGGCATTGCGTGTTCAGTAGCGTAACTTAACCACGTTATGCCACGTTACCAGAGTGAAGAAATGAAATATTTCTAACTGGCTTGAAATACGTAGTAATGATGAAATTACAATTTTTTTCATTGTGACCGAATGTAAATCTAAGATATTTCATATAATCACAAAATTACGTAAAACATACATATATAAAGTAACAGAAATATTAAATTAAATTAAATGTTTACTGTTTCCTCAGCACTTCTGGCGCAGTCAGCGAAGTTGCGCGGCAACCGCCTCAACCGCTGACCCCGACACGCCAACACTAAGGCCCTTTCGAAGTCACATTTCTCATATTCTGTTTGTGCTCTTATTTGTAGAGCTGTTAGATTTTCCGGTTCCAGCTCTAAATAATAATTTTAAATCTTTATTGATATAATATATATTAAAACACCACGAAGAAAATATTAGATTAAAGGACAAATTGGATAAAACTTATATTTTTTTTACCTTCACGCTGTAGCCCGCACATCGCAGGTTAGAGGGAACCTGAGAACCTACTTTCAAAATCTATTATTCCCCATATTCAGTTAAAATCTGGAGGTGTTACACCGTTCAACATAGTGGCGGAACTTAACGCCGTGTTTTGCCTCGTTAGCAGAGCGATGAAAATGAAGATATGAAATATTTCACTTTCTCGAGTGGGAATCGAACCCACAACCTTGTGCCAAAAATCCAGTCGTTAAAATAATAAAATGATACTTTATAAATGATACCAGCAGCGTGCGCGGCATCTGCTAAAGCACCGGCGTAGTGTGTTGCCTTAGCTCGAGCCAAACTTCTTCCGAGAAGAGATCGTACGTCGGAGTTCTGCAAACTCAAGTTTCGCTCTAACAGGATGGCTTAAAATTCTATTATAACAACTTCTCAAAAGCAACGTATGCAGGTGTATTAACTTTTTGAATATGAATACTGAACTTGAGGCCAGTCGTAGCGCAAGGGCACAAGCGTGTGACTGGAAACGCGACTGGTTGTGGGTTCGATTTCCCCTCAAGGAAATAACATTTAATATTTTCATTTCTTCGCTCTGGTGTCAAGACAAAACGCGGCGTTAATTTCCGCCACTCAACAGACAACACTTCAAGAATTTTGCGAAAAGTGGGGTGCCGAGTATATTAACACTAGGCTCCCTCTGCCTATCCCGCTACATGCGTGATGCAGCGTGAAGATGAAAAAAAAACTTTTTAATAGTTATTTCAGGGAAAATAGCAGCTTAAAGCAATTTGTATGTATTAATAGTGCTAAGATAATTCAATGGTCTACATACATACTAAATACCTTGCCGTAAATCATAGAGAAACGACCACAATATATCAACATCGCTTATCTAACATAACATAACTACTATAATAATAAACAGGTGAAGCAAAAGTTATTTCATTTACAAAATATTTAAGGCCAGTCATGGCGTAGGGTCACAAGTGTGAGTCTGTAAACGCGATTGGTTGTAGGTTCGATCACGACGCGAGAAAATGAAATATTTATGTATGTATGTATGAAGGCCAGTCCTGGTGCAGCGGCACGAGGTGTAACTGTAAAACCGACTGGTTGTGGGTTCGATCCCCACTCGAGGAGATGAAATATTTACTTAAATTTATATTTCCATTTCTTCGCTATGGTTTTGAGGTTAAGCGCGGCGTTGAGTTCTGCCACTCAATACGCAAAAGTGGGGAACGGAGTGTCTTAACACTAGGTTCCCTCTGCCTACCCTGCTGTGTGCGGGATACAGCGTGAAGCTGATTTATTCGCCCTGGTGTCGAGGCAATTAGCGCGGTGTTGAGTCCCCCTACTGTAAAATGTATCCAGAATTCAGGTAATGGAAGCTCTTAATATAAGATTCCCTTTGCCTATTCTGCTGTGTGCGGGATACAGCGTGAAGCATAACATAACTATTATAATAAACAAAATTTAGATAATATATGATTTACAAAACATTCATTTCTCACATTCCATCGCAGAGCTTCGTTGTAGGCCAAAATGGCTTTCTCGAATTGCTCCAAGCGTTGCAAATAATTCCTGTTAAAGTGTAAATATTATCTTCAATCTGACTGCTGTTTTGACATGATATATAGCTATGTAGGAGATATATACTGTACTCGATTAATAGTTGTCGTTCGAATGAATATATTATTACGAGATAACGGCCTAGTGTATTCACGTTATTTATACTTTACCTATTACATACCATACATTATGATAAAAAAAAAACTTCACGCTCCCGTATCCCGCACACAGCAGGGTAGGCAGAAGGAACCTTGCGTTAAGACACTCTGTTCCCCACTTTCCGCCGAGTGGGGAACGGAGACATTGCGTATTGAGAGGCGGAACTCAACGCTGCGCTTTGTCTCGATACCAGAGCGAAGAAATGAAAATATAAATGTAAATAAATATGTCATTTCCTCGAGTGGAGATCGAACCCACAACCAATCGATTTTACAGTCACACTTTGCGCCCCTGTGCCACGACTGGCCTCGACAGATAGAGAAGAGATACATTACGATAAAAGAAAAATAGCATTTCGTGTTGAAGTAGCTCCTTTAAGGAACATTTTTTGACTGTCATACAGCAGGTTGAGTGGCGGAACTCAACGCTGCACACAGAGTCGCTGTTACCAAAGCGAATAAATTAAAATATTAATAAATATAATAATTAGTTTCCTCCAGGTGGGGCGGTGGGAAACCTCTAACTATCGTTTTCACACGCCTGTGCCGCTGCGCCACGACGGCCTCCCATTTAAGTATTTTTTTTTAACTAACTGTATGTATGCTATACACGTATGACTGTTACACAACTTAATAAGTATGTAAGTGGAACCATAACATGTGAGGATAGTCCCTAAGAGGTGCGGATTCAAATTCAGCCTTCCGTTAAAAAAAAAAAAAAATTCTAAAAAAGTATTTTAATTTAGTTTCTCTAAAATTACTTTGTTTTGCGAACAAAATTCCCATTTATTATTATATCTATTTCAAGACATTAAGAATATAATTTTAAAATATTTTTGCCCATAAATATTTTTCCTTTAAATCTGATGTAAATGATGAATTTACCTATTTTAAAATGCAATTGCAAGATTTCCTTATATTAAATTCAGTCATTACTCAGTCAGATATTTCCTTTGTACAGACCACGTCTATTTGAATATAAACTGAACGATTTTATTCTTTTATCTGAAAAATCTTTTAAGATGATTCAATTTCTTTCAACTCTATTTCGACTCACCCCCTTTGACGATAAACAGCTACTACGTTGCATATTGGCCTTTCTTCAAGATATAACTTCTTTCTCATATTTCCAGCGGAAAAATTGATGTAAAATATTTTATAAAGTAATCATATTTTTCAAGTGATCTAGATGGCTTGCGATGGAATATGAACATTTATTTAGTAGGTACTAGATGTATAATATTATATTAGACATTTACTTATTCACAAATATTATAACTTCTAATTTTAGTTTTTAATATATTGAGGCCGGTCGTGGCGCAGCGGCACGAGGTGTGACTGTAAAACCGACTGGTTGTGGGTTCGATCCCCACTCGAGGAGATGAAATATATACTTAAATTTATATTTCCATTTCTTCGCTCTGGTGTCGAGGTTAAGCCTGTTTGTTAGGACTTGAAAATTATTAAATCTGTTATTTAATTATTTTGCTTATTATTTATTTTTAACAATAAAAAAACCGATTCCAAACAACGAACTAAAAAGTAAAAAAATATTTTACACTAGCGGCCTGCTCGCGGCTTTGCCCGCTTGAATTACATATTTATTCATTTAAGAAATATATATATATTACAAACAGCCTTAATTATTAATTAATTGATTTGGATAAGTACTCACGATATTATTTG
>DWQW01008166.1:0-14220 GCA_018249695.1 Heliconius erato demophoon
TCATTAAAAATCTTCATTGCGTTGCAAACATACATTATAGGTATATCAAAACACGAACATAATTCAGTGTGTTAATTAAATAATTTTGTGGTTTAAGCGGGCGAAGCCGCGAGCGGGTCGCTAGTACCAAATAAGTGATTACTACCAAATAACGATTATTTAGATTTATATTTCCATTTCTTCACTCTAGTGTCGAGGCAAAGCGCGGCGCTGAGTTCCGCCTGAGTGGTGGAACTCAATGCCGCGCAATGCCACCAGAATTAGGCGGAAAGTGGGGAACGGAGAATCTGTCGAGTGTGCGTAGTCAACGTTTAGAGTTCATAAATATAGAAAAGAAAATAAATATGGAAATGCGACTGCTGTGGATTCGATTTTCATTAGGCGTAATAGAATTCTGCCATTTCCTTGCTATGATAAAAAGACCAACCGCTGCGTTAAATTCCACTTCTTAAACATACATAATAATAAAAATATATTATAATATGCTTAATTATTAAGAACCCACTAAGAATTATGAATTACGCCAAGAATGTATATTTAAAAATATGAATCTGTTGAAATATAATAGTTGCCAGCGAACGAGCTAATATTTTTCATTATTCGTTAAGAGTTATTAATAATTATGTTTCATATTTGAAACGGTTACATGAGGTTAGAGAGGAGAGGAGAGAGAGAGAGAGAGAGAGAGAGAGGGGGGGAGAGAGAGAGAGAGTGAGAGAGAGAGAGAGCGAGAGAGAGAGAGAGCGAGAGAGAGAGAGAGAGAGAGAGAGAGAGAGAGAGAGAGAGCATTTTTAAAAGACAATAAAAGCGCGGATATTATTAAATAGCTTTTTCTCCTTCTCATTATAAACTTACTATAAACATTGCATAACGGTGCAAATTCTTTGGCATTGGCATTAGTCTTAAAATAGCGCACACGTGTAGATATAAATATTACTTTTTTATACAATGACTAGGTTCCTAGGTTCCCTCTGCCTACCCTGAAATGTACGGGATAAAACATGAAGGGAAAACAACAAAATCTTTCTTCTTTACGGTACACAAGATTTACAACTAGATTAGAAAAGGACATTTAAATAGTTATACTTATTTTAATATGCAATATATATACAATCAGCATTATTTATAAAAAATAAAAAAATAAATCAGCTTCACGCTGTATCCCGCACACTGCAGAGGCAGTGGGGACAGAGGGAACCTAGTGTGTTAAGACACTCTGTTCCCCACTTTCTGCCGAATTCTGGAGACATTGCGTGTTGATTGGCAGAACTCAATGCCGCGCTTGTCCTCGACACCAGAGCGAAGAAATGGAAATGTAAATATAAGTAAATATTTCATCTCCTCGAGTGGGGATCGAACCCACAAGCAGTCGGTTTTACAGTCACACCTTGTGTCCCTGCGCCACGACTGAGACTGACTCCCTACTACGGTATATTTCGATACGATACTACTTAGAAAAATGATTTGGCATATAAATAACAAAAAGATGGAATTTAGAAATTCATACGGGAACGAAAACATGACAAAAAAAATAGGATTTTATATTTAACAATTTAAAGTTCTTAGTTCTTAATAGATTGCACGAGAAATATTTAAAAAATCTATAATTGAATAAAGTAATTAAGATTTTAACCTTATATAAAATTATTAAAATTGAAAAGTTTAAGCTTCATCAGAGATTTTAATTGAAAAAAAAAATACAAAAAAAAAGTAACTTGTCTTCCTGCCTTCTTGGTAATTTATGAGAACTAAAAATGTAATTAATGAGAAAAAAATATTATGTCACTTTTTATGGTTGTACTTGAGTACTTGTTACTAATAACTCGTTTACTTAATTTATGTACACACTTTTATATATATACATAAAATTTAGACGTCTGTTTGTTTCAACACGTATATCTTTGCATTATATGTATAAAAATATATTTGTCTTCAGGGGTAAATTTTTTAAAGCACATACGACATATTTTTTTTTACATTTTTTAAAGTAAACATATAAAAAAAATTAATGTACTGGGACTCGAACCCGCGCCTCCTGGAAACCGTCCAGGCGCTCTGACCACTAAGCCATATGTTCTCATCAAATATTTATACGCTTGTTACAATTTATTTATGTTGTGAGCATCCCTGTAGCGAGAGTTTTAGAAATTTCCGCTACCCAAAGATAATTTAACTAGTAAGAATTATCGACGTGCAAGAGAGAACGCTATTTATTAAATATTTTCTAACACTTAGGAAAGAAAAATAATGATTTAGAAAACTTTGCGGGATACTTACAGCGTGAAGCAAAATAATATCCAAATTAAAATGATTATATTCCTACTAAATATATCTAATAATGAAATGACGTTAAAAAGATCTATTGTTTTTATATAATCTTTTCTGATTGCTAATTTTAATTTATATATATTTAAAATGTAGTAAAAATAAATAAATATACGACTACGAAGTCGTGTAAATATAATATAATAATATGTTTTTACAGTTATTTACATTAAGAAATCAGAACAAGCTTCCATCATTAAAAATGAATTAATTGCATTTTTATAAAAACATCGTATAAATGAGTTAAATAAGTGTTTTTTATTGATTGCTACCGTTCAAATTTAATTATCTTTTTTTTTTTACTTGATACATTATTAATAAAATAAATTGTTTTAATTTAATTTGATTTCGGTTTACAAAATAAATATTGTGTAACTGTTGTGTTGGAATTGGAAACGTGGGAAAGGAAAGGTTTTGTTATTTTTTATATTTCTAAAACTCATTTATTTCACAGGCCGTCGTGGCGCTGGGGCACAAGGGTGTGACTGTAACGCGACGGTTGTGGGTTCGATCCCCACTCGAGGAAATGAAATATTTACTTAAATTTATATTCCCATTTCTTCGCTCTGGTGTCCAGGCTAAGCGCGGCGTTGAGTTCTGCCACTCAACACGCAATGCCTCCAGAATTCAGCAGAAAGTGGGAAACGGAGTGTCTTAATACTAGGTGCCCTCTGCCTACCCTGCTGTGTGCGGGATATAGCGTGAAGCTAATTTTTTTTTTTTTAATTTATTTCACACTTAGTAAAGAAAATTATATCCTTAGCGGAGTACCCAGAGAGAACGGAGCACCAAAATCTCTCTCGGTCTCTTTCGTCCACTGTCATCAACCTCATCATACATGTCCTCCGTCTTCCATGCTTCTTACGTGATCTTCCTACATCATCATAGTATCATCAATATTATATTTTAGAAGGTCAACTAAGGTCACCGATTCTACGGTTGGCCCTTAATTCGTAAATAAATAAAAAATCTAAATCAGCTTCACGCTGTATCCCGTACACAGCATGGTACGCCGAGTTTACTAAATTCATTTCAACAGTTATAGCAAGCTTAGTGAGAAAAAATTATATATATTATCAGATTATAAAGTAGATGTTGTTGTAGGACAATTGAAGCGTTTTGACTAAACACTATAACTAAAATTAAAATAAAAATCATTTTCCTTGACCTTTCAGAAAATATAAATAAATAAACGAGACTTGACGTCTTCAAATGGATCAGGAGTGAAGATAAGTTATCATATTTAAAAAAAAATCTTTAAAAAAACACACAGTATTTCAAAACAAAATGACCAATAAACAATACAAACAAATTTCTAATATATTTCAGAATATTTTAAAGTAGTTACTTTTAGCATTAGATATTTTCGGTTCTCTACATCCCACATGAGACCAGTCGTGGCGCAGGGGCACAAAGTCTGACTGTAAAACCGACTGGTTATAAGTTCGATCCCTAATCGAGGAGATGAAATATTTACTTAAATTTATATTTCCATTTCTTCGCTATGATGTCGAGGACAAGCGCGGAGTTGAGTTCTGCCACTCAACACGTAATGCCTCAGAATTTGGCAGAAAGTGGATACAACTACTAAACCCTGCTGTGTGCGGGATACAGCGTGAAGCTGATTTATTTTCATTTATTTACATCCCACATACAACATTGTATAAGTATTTATTTTGAGTTTAACATTATTTTTAGATGTTAGATCACAAACAATGACGTTGTTCTGTGTGTCTGTACGAAATAGGTGATTTCTCTGTAACCAAAATTTGAGAACACGTAGCAGGTGCTCAGCATTCCTCTAGCGTTTTTTCAATACTTATTTGAATGGCGAAAACGAATGTAAACATACGCTATGACGTATTAAAATTGGCAGTATTAGATGTAATTAGGTTTAGTACGTTAGTATAATATGAGGGTATTATTAGATTTTTATTTTTGTTTCAGAGGACAGAAGTTTGTTGTTTAAATGACGTTTTTTCTATTACTGGACGATGTATTCCGTATATAGCAGGCTAAAGACGAAACCTAGTGTCCGTTCACTACTTTTCAACGGGACATTGCGGGTTTTAAATGATGAATTTGAATGCAATATTTCCTATTACAAGAGCAGATAACTAATTAACACCAACGTAAATCATTTTTAACTTCACACCGTATCCCACGGAAAGCAAAGGAGATAGAGGAGACCTGGGAACCTTGTTTTAAGACATTCCGCTCCCATTAAGACTTCCCCAAATTCCACCATTCGGTGGGACTTCTCGAGGCATTGCGTTTTGAATGGCGAAACACACCGCTGTGGTTTGCTTTGTTGTGTGTGGTAGAGCGAAAAAAATAAAATAAAATTTCTTCGATTGGGAATCTAACCCACAAATATCTCTGTCTTACACCACATCTCACACCACATCACGAAGACCTCAGGAGAATCATAAACTGAGATACATTTTCGCTTCAGTCTTTTATTGCTGTACGGTTATGGTACACAGTCGTAGCAACGAAAAAAATAATAAAATGTAAGAGAAAATCCTAAAATAAAGCCGTTCACAGCTAACTTCAGAACAGCCACGACTCGTTAACCGCACTACAGAAGAACGTCCCACACAATATAAATAAATTAGCAGGCGTCTAATCTTGGACCAAAATTAATAAACGTCAATAAGACTTACAGCTAGCGACATCTGTCCGTCGATGGGAACGTTATGAGATTATTGGTAGGGATGAGATAATGGTACGTGGACTAATTTATACTATAATTAAAAAAAAAAAACTATTTATAGTTATTTTGAGGCCAGTCGTGGCGCAGCGGCACAAAGTGTGACTGTAAAACCAACTGGTTGTGGGTTCAATCCCCATTTGAGGAGATGAAATATTTACTTAAATTTATATATCCATTTCTTCGCTCCGATGGCGAGGCTAAGCGCGGCGTTGAGTTCTGCCACTCTACACGCAATGCCTCCAGAATTCGGAAGAAAGTAGGGAACAAAGTCTCTTAACAGTAGGTTCCCTCTGCCTACCCTGCTGTGTACGGGATACAGCGTGAAGCTGATATAGTTATTGTTAAATTTTTCAAGTGTCAATTCACAAAGCTACACACTGTGTCAGTTTTAACAACACCCCGAATTTCCCGCCGAATTTTGTAGGCAGAACTCACTCTTTACCTCGACACCAGAACGAAGAGTGTAAAAAATATTTAATTTTCTCGATTGGGAATCGAACTCATAACTTGTCTCGTTTATAGTAACATGTTTGTGCCCATGCGTCACGACTGACCTCAATTAGTTAGTTCATTTATTTTGCGCTAGATTAAACATTGTTGTTTAATTAAAACATTATGTTGTGTATATGATTAATTTGGATAATAAAATTTAATAATAAAAGACTTAGTGAAAATCCAGATAGAGAAAGTTATGTATAAATCTTTTCTTGTGCTTTCCTTTCGACGTGACATATTTTGTCACTTATGGGACGTGAGAAATCGGGTTTTCATATTTTTAAAATCGACTATCTAATAAACCAAAATTAGTAAAAATCAAGTAGCAATTATTAAATAAACATCAGCTCCACTCCATAAGGGAGGGCAGAGGGAACTGAGAGCTAAGACACTCCGTTTTCTACCAACAAATAATAATTATTGAACAAATAATAAGAAAAAGTACATATTACATATTAGACGCTGCTGCGACGCGACGGTTGTGGCTTCGATTACCACTCGAGTTAATGAAAAAATTAACATTTACATTTGTTCTAGTAAAGACAAAACGCGGCGTTTAGTTATGCCACTTAACACACATAACCTCGAGAATTCGGCTCAAATTGGAGCTGAGCAAAACTGAGAATGCAAACTTTTTATCAACAAGTTCTGGGAAGTACAGCGGCGTTTATCGTACAATTTTTTTTTGTAAAATAAATAAAATCAGCTTCACGCTGAATCTCGGACACAAGAGGGTAGACAGAGAGAACGTAGTGTTAGGACACTCCGTTCCCCGCTTTCTGCCGAATTCTGGAGACATTGCTTGTTGAGTGGCACAACTCGAATCCACAACCAGTCGATTTTACAGTCAGACTTTGTGTCCCTGCGCCACGACTGGCCTCACTGGCTGTTTTGTAAAAACGCGTATAATATACAAATACAGCGTTGATACGCTTTCCAACACTATGTAACGACTAATAAATAATTAGAATATAATTTTGGATATAAATTGCCATAAACTAAATCAGTTCTATGAGTCTTAGGTATAACTGAGGCCAAGTCAAATTTCTATAATTAAAATAAATTCAAAACACGTTGGTGCTAATGTGCATTACAATTTCATTTTGTTGCCAATATGCCTTTTTGACTTCCTTCTATATTTTGGATTGAGCTATAATTATCAAAACATATTATATCAGTAAATCTGTACAGTAGAAACTGTATGAGAATTTGAACGTAGCGGGATTCGAACTTGCGACTATTGAAAAAAATAATATTATGAAAATAATATATTTTGATGTGAACCTACAACCATCCTACTCTGTCAGACTTATTTATAGTAAGTACATACAAAATCCAGGAAGTGGAGAACGGAGTGTCTTAACACAAGGTTCCCTCTGTCTACCCTGCTGTGTGCGGAATACAGCAAAAGCTGACTTATTTAATATTGTTTTACTTTATAATACAATCGATTCGTATAATTTTAGGGTTCCGTACGTTAAAAGAAACCAGGAACTTTTATAGTATCACATTGTTTTTCGTTTGTCTGTCTTTGATATTAATTTCAGATTGATAGCTCCAGGCGAGCGAGAGATAAATGATCTTGCTGGACAGAAGTCATACTATAAATATAAAAATTTCGTGTTTTCAAAAGATTTTTGTATATGTTTTTTAATCTTGTTTTGGTTTTAGGGTTCCGTACCTAAATAGGTAAAAAAGGAACCCTTACAACGTTTATTGTCCGTCTGTCCGTCTATCAAATATTAAATATTTAGGTCTATTGTCCTTTGAAGTACAGATAAAATCTAAATTCTAAGTCAACGCAATCAAAAGATACAAGCATTTATGCATTGTTTTTACTGCACTTTATAAGAGAATCACAAGGATTAAGCCCGTAATCAAAACCTTTCAGGTACTTTCAGTGGCCTTATAATAACGAAGTTATCACGAAATGAAAAATTACAATACAATATAATAAAGAAAATATCCGAAAAGTAAAAATTTACAGGTATCACGTAGAAAAAAATCATTACTATCTACATATGTATGTACTTCGTTTTATACAAAATAAATGCATACACTCCACAGACTTAACTTTGTCAATTATTACAAGTTGTATTTCCCTTTGACCTGCAATCTTGAAATTACTGTGGATCTCTGGTAAACGATTCCTATTCGCACTTGACCGGTTTCGTATAAATTATTTAAGTTCTCCATTCTCTTTCTCTTTGACAAGAAAAGCAAAAGAATAATTCTTAAATCAATCTTGGCTGTACCATATAACATATTATAGTAGATATAGTATAAACAAAATATTATTAGTAGCTATCTGGCTTCACGTTGTTTTATAAATATCCGTATCACCGACCAGCTATCAACACTCCTCTATGTAAAAACGCTAATGTACGTGTCTGTTTATTCAAAAATATATGGAAGGAAGACCTTATAATTGCTGTAACAATAGTCATTGTTTTAGTAAATAAGGAACCTAGGAAGAAGGATTAATCAGCTTCACGCTCTATCCCGCACACAGCAGGGTAGGCAAAGGGAATCTAGTGTTAAGACACACCGTTCCCCACTTTCTGCCGAGATCTGGAGGCATTGCCTGTTGAGTGGCAGAACTCAACGCCGCGCTTTGCCCCGGCACCAGAGCGAAGAAATGAAAATATAAATGTAAATAAATATTTTATCTCCTCAAGTGGGGATCGAACCTACAACCACTCGATTTTACAGTCACACTCTGTGCCCCAGCGCCACGACTGGCCTAAAAAAGGATTAAATAAAAAAAAATATGAATCGAAATATCAAATACATCTTTTTTTTCTGTGATAAGGTTAAACTAAAATCAAGGTTAGACTCAAATATCCAACTGGTAACAGCTTTACAATACGCATGAAGTGAAGAACTGAATTAACTTGCAATTAAGTCTTTCTAGTATATGTATTTTATGAGAAAGAATAAAAAAAGATAAATGCTGTGAAAATGCAACTCTCCGTAGGATATGAGGAGTCAGTTTAGTTGTCCGAATCCGGTGTAAAAACACAAACTTACAAGTATAAGAGAAGATGAGATGGTGAAAATAAAGAAGAACTTGCTTAAGTCTTTTAGGCATGTCGAAAGACCGAGTGGGGGAAGAATGGTAAAAAATATTTATGGAGCAAGACTGAGCGGTAATAGAGACAGGGGAAGACTTGGGTTGACCTTCAAAATCAGTGTATCGAGGAAACTAGAAGAAGGTTAGGTAAAAACGCGGAAAGGAAAGAGTATATAAACAAGTTGATGACAGTGGACGAAGCAAAAGAGTATGTCGAGACCGCAGAGAAGAACTAAGAAGAACTCCTTTTTTTCTGGCCAGCCCTGATAGGTAGGGATTGAGGGATACAGCTTGAAGATATATAAGAAAAACTAAACAAAAAAGAAATCCCATCAAAATCAGCACGTACTTCGGTAGTCCACGTTGAATCTTCAACTTCTACAAAAGTTTATTTATAAAAAAAGGAAAATTCTACTACTTCCATTTCTTCGCTCTGGTATCGAGGTTAAGCGCGGCGTTGAGTTCTGCCACTCAACACGCAATGCCTCCAGAATTCGGCAAAAAGTGGGAAACGGAGTGTCTTAACACTAGGTTGCCTCTAACTACCCTGCTGTGTGCGGGATACAGCGTGAAGCTGATTTTAAAATTCAACTAAGAATTACTGGTTCAATTCAAATAGCATACAATAACGTGTGCATAGATATAAAACGGGCAAGGTCGCGTGCGTTGGTTAGTGGTCGGAATCGCGGCACTGTGATATCTGGCGTCGAGCCAGCCGCTTCCGTTATTAAAAAAAAAACATTTCTACTCCATCGATGATCGCCAGTATTAAAAATAGGCGACAAATTATTGCATTTATCTCTCTTATTATTTTATCTTTATTTTTAAAACACAAACTTTCAAGTAGAAGAGATGGTGAAAATAAAGAAGAACGTGCTTAAGTCGTTTGGGCACGTCGAAAGAACGAGTGGTGGAAGAATGGTAAAAAATATTTATGGAGCAAGAGTGAGAAGTAATAGAGACAGGGGAAGATCTCGGTTGGCCCTTGAAATCAGTGTATCAGTGTATCAGTGTAAAAAAATGAGCTTCACGCTGTATACAGCACATAGCAGGGTAGATAAGAACCTAGAGTTAAGACACTCCGTTTTTAATTGTGCGCCGAATTTTCGAGGCATTGAGTGTTGAGTGGTGGAACTCAACGCCGGATTTCTGCCTTAGTGCCAGAACGGAGAAATGAAAATATTAATAAATAATAATGAATTCCCTCGAATGGGCATCTAACCCACAACCTCTTGTGCCTCTACGCTACGACGGTCTCAGAGATAAGATTTGTACATAAAATGAATTGATTTAACTCAATAAGAATGTTGATCAGCTTATATTGTATACATCATGTAATTTGGCAAGCAATAAAAATAGATGAACATTTTGGTTGTTTTACAAAATTTATATAGACTATTTATTACATGGAATGTTGATGTTGTGTTTTTTATATCTTGACTAAAAAATGTAATTGAAACAAAAATAATATTACATCAGTCTATTGAGACTGGACGCAATAGTCGTGGCGCTTAAGCACGTAGAGCTCAAGCACGTAGAGTTTGTGAGTTCGAACCCCACTTGGGGGAATTAAATGTTTAATATGTTCATTTCCTCACTCTGGTAACGAGGCACAGTGTGGACCGCCTTCTGTCGACGATGCCACGGATATAGCATGAAACTATAAAAAGAATAGTAATTTGGAGAAAATACACAAAAATATGTAAAAAAGCTATTGAGGTAGGTTTGTTTGTAGGTTTGTAGGTTTCCATCTCGCAATTATCACAACAACTCTGGTTTACTCTATTCAATATGTTGGTTTAATCAACTCGTTTCAGTGAACAATGAGACTACATGATCAGAATCTCTGCATAGCCAGGTATATCGCCAAAAAGATAATCTATACTATCTGTCCTAATATAATAAAGAGGAAAAATATATTCAGCTTAATCCTCTTATCTTTTTTTATGGAAAAAGACAAGGCAAACGAGCGTACAAGACACCTGATGGTAAGTGATTACCGCTGCCCACGGCTCCGTGCAACACCAGAGGAGCTACAGGTGCGTTGCCGGCCTTTATCTCAAGCCACTACTGGTTCTAATTAAAAAAAAAACTTTTATTGTAAAAAAAATGTTCTTAAACAATCCTTAACGTGACATCGTAAATGGAGTGAGTGGAATTGTCCATTGTATCAGAATGTATGTCCCACAGTTAGAATAAGTAAGGAATAAAAAAAAATAATAGATATTTCCAATTCTCCAGGTGGTATTATAAAATTATGAATAAGTAGCAACGCTCAACACTAAAGCTCCTCTCAAGATCGCACTCTCAGCACACCAATACACCGGATATTGGTGTACTCGCTACGACCAGCAACTAGCAGCAGCAGCAAAAAATATCTTTCAAAATAAAAGAACTTCTAAATATGATATTCGACGAGTCATCAGCTATCTTTGACTAACCTTTGATCTCTTTAAATAAAGAAACATGACGAATGACAACAAAGAAAAGCTTCACACATTTTTTTTTACGTTTAACTTTTTCTTTTTGTCAAAATCAATGACTTTTAAGTATTATTTTTACAACTATTTTTAAATAAATCAGCTTCACGCTGTCCCACATACAGCAGGGTAGGCAGAGGGAACCTAGTGTTAAGACACTCCGTTCCCCACTTTCTTTTCGAATTCTGGAGGCACTGAGTGTTGAGTGGCAGAATTCAATGCCGCGCCTAACCTGGACACCAGAGCCAAGTAATGGAAATATAAATTTAAGTAAATATTTCATCTCCTCGAGTGGGGATCGAACCCACAACCAGTCGGTTTTACAGTCACTCGTGCCGCTGCGCCACGACTGGCCTCGAACTATTTTTCTTGGTTATTTAAATAATTAATGTTCCATCATTCATTATAGTATATTGCTTTAATAAATCAGTGATTTGTTTAATAAATGTCATGAAGCGTGGCTTAGACGCAAATAATTGAATTAATTATAGTAATATCTAGTAGTATCAGTTTAGATGATCAAATTTCCAATGTATAAATACAAAGAGTGGTAGTGGTAGTTTATATAAACAGAAATATGGCAGTATAAGTAAAGAAGAACGTACTCAAAAGCAGTTTTTTTTTCAGGATGTGCTAATAGCTGATGAAAGAAATATCTAAAAATATAGGCAAAAGTGATGGTAAGAGAGATAGAAAGACTTTAAAAACACAGTATTAATATGAAGGAAGATCAGGTCAAAAGAACGAATTCTCTTCGCAGGACGTATATGAATAGGTAGATGATAGTGGACGAAAGGAAGTATACTGTGACCATAAGACTCTTCCGTTTCTTCTGACTACGTTGTTGTGGATAAAATATGCTATAAAAATATAATGAAATAATATTTTTAACATTTTAAAAGTGTTAATCCACACTTAGGAAAGAAAAAATACTTATTTAGAAAACGTATAAAAATTTGAACGTAGCCGGACTCGAAGCCGCGCCTCCTGGAAACTGACCAGGCGCTCAGACTACTAAGCCATAAGCTCATACCTGGTCGGTTTCCAGAAAGCGCAGATTCGAGTCCCGCTATGTTCAAATTTTTATACGTTTTCTAAATAAGTATATAATGAAACAAGATGGTTGTGGATTCAAGTCTTACTCGTGGGATTTAAATCAAGTCCAAGGACCCTTGGGCTCCTTGGGCTTCCCACAACAGCTTTCAGATCTCTCTCTCTCTCTCTTGCATTCTTCTCCCTAATACTTTAGCATAAACTTTACTACTCCAACTAATCAAACGGCGGCTAACTCCATTACAATAGAAATAAAGGCAATCTCAAGCAAATTGTATTTTATATTTCAATCAAATTCACACTTCCTTCATTTATAGGTCATCATATGACCCATTTATTCCTCAAATAAACTTTTTAAGCAACGGCTCAAAACTTATTATTTTTATTTTTGCCAATATTTTTCTCGTATCGTAAACGTCATACGTGTGAAAAGTATTTATTTCCTGTTACATACAATTCTTGTATTATTTTTTTTTCATAATACTTAATATTATTAATTTTCTAATTAATCAAAGAGGCCACGTGGCGTAGGGGCACAAAGTGTGACTGTAAGCCGACTGGTTGTGGATTCGATCCCCACTCGAGGAGATGAAATATTTATTTAAATTTATATTTTCATTTCTTCGCTCTGGCGTCGAGGGAAAAACGCGCCGTTGATTTCCGCCACTCAACCCGCAATGCCTCCAGAATTCGGCGGAAAGTTTTCCGAATTCTGGACGGAGACGGAGTGTCTTAACACTAGGTTCCCTCTGCCTACCCTGCTGTGAGCGGGATACAGCGAGAAGCTGATTTAATTTTGATTTTTAATAATACTTAATAATAATGATTGTTATTATATCTGTTAATGTAACTTTCGCTTCGTACTCTTCTACTCTTCTCTTCGTTTAAAAAGAATTATTATGGAGCAATGAGAGAGCGATGGTTATGGGTTCAAACCCCACTCGGGGCAATGCATTATTTTTATATTTCCGCTCTCATACGGTACAAAAGACACGGTGTTGACTTCCACTCCTATAAAGAATTTCCACCAGTTTCCAATTCTATAAGGAATAAGCTGAAATAAAAACATATACTTTATGTTTGCGCTTTGTAAATTATCTTGCTATAAATAGCTTTAATTAAGTATGTTTTCAGTTTCACGATATATCCTGTGCCTACATAGCAAGGTAGGCGGTGGGAACCTAGGAACCTAATGTTAAGACACTCCGTTCCAATTAAGACGACTGGCCTATTAAGGATCAAAGAAAATGTATAGAATTAGCGTTAAACTCAATTGAGAACCTAACACGGTCAAGATATTATTATATGTATATATCTATATATGTTTACTAAAATTTTCGCACAAACGTCTGTCTGTTTTACAAAGTTTCTAAACGTGTGAATAAACACAATATGGCATATTTATATTTGTATGTTGTATTCAATTTTTCAATATTGTGGTTCATACTACTGAGAAAAATGTATAATTCATCCATTTTTCTTACATTTTCCTATAAAAGCACGTATATTAAAGTTTTTAAATGGGAATATTAAATGGAAATGATGCTGTTTAAGCAAATAAATTTTAAAAAAATTATTACTACTACTATTGCGCAAATCGATTTGAAATTTAGTCGTTACTATGTCGTTTTATAAAATTAAAATAAAATTAAATCATTTTGATTTTTTAAAATGACGTACGAGTCGTGCTTATTGTCGTTTATTATGTTATTTTAGCTTTTTTGAATTTAAAACGAATATGTATCACAATACCACCACCACAGGTTTTTATTTTTTTTGTTTTTCAATCTATTAATAAATATTTCATTTCCTCGAGTGGGAATCGAACCCACAAGCTATCGTGTTGTCAGTCAAACGTTTATACCCCTCGGCCTATAATATATACTTTTATATATAATAAGAATTAGAACCCCGTTGCCACACAAAATTACGATTTAAATCATTAAAATGATGCATCAAACGGTCAGGTACATCAAACTGCTGTTTCAAATGCTCTCGATGACACGCCTAATTATTTTATTGGCTCCGAAACTAAAATAAAATGGCGCCAGGGATATTGCGGTTGGAACCATCAATAT
>DWQW01008167.1:0-14219 GCA_018249695.1 Heliconius erato demophoon
TTATTATTATTATTATATATATATATATATATATATATATATATATATATATATATATATATATATATATATATATATATATATATATATATATATATAATTAGTATTATTATAAATGCCCAAACTAGGTGCAATTGCAAAGCAATTTTTCCTTCAAAATAGTTTTAATATTATGATATCTCTGAATATAGTACATCTGTAACGGGCAATGTTTACTCACTGTCAAGGTTTGTCAACACGCCAACAACCAAGCGCACATTTAGAGCATATTCTTAAGAAAAACATAATTTTAGTAATAATGTTATGTAAAAAGTTATTTTTAAGCAACTTTCAACGTTCTCGAGAGAACGTATGGCTTAGTGGTCAGATTGCCTGGTCGGTTTCCAGGAGACGCGAGTTCGAGTTCCACTACCGTTTTTATACGTTTTCTAAATAAGTATTTTTCTTTCCTAAGTGTGGAATAACACTTTAAAAATGTTTAAAAAAATTTATAAGTTATCTTAAAAAAATATTCATTTTTTTTTTTATGTTTTTTACCTTTACGCTATAATCCACATACAGCAGGATAGTTACAGGGAACCTAATGTCAAACACTCCGTTCCCCACGCAGCGCTCAATTTTTTAAATATTAACATAATTATATTAAAAAAATATATAATTATATTATGGCTATGGCTATGGCTGTATGACTCAATGTCTCAATAATGTGCATGGCGGACGAAGTATCTTAACATGACCTTCCTTCTGCCTATCCTGCTATATACGGGATACAGGGTAAAGCTAAAGAAAAAACATTTACAAAAATAATTTTAAAAGGCCTTAATCAAGCATATAAAATGTAGTGTCCAATCATTCTTTAACGCATCACGCAACTGTGGAATTGCTAGGGCAGTGTTTCCAGGTGGATATATTATGGGTACCCTCAAAAAGCGCGTATATTATAGTATATAGTCCTCTAGTGTTGCACAGGATCGTGAGTGACGGTGACCTGTTACCACCCGGTGGCACGTACGCCTGTTTGTCTGGCCGTTTTTTATAAAATGTTTATTTTCTAGTTACCAATTAAATTACCTCAATAGATATTGCATTACGTGTTGGCGGAACTCAACGCCGAGCACTATAGCTATGTACTTCGTATAAAGTCCTAACGCTACTGCGTCTAAAGCTTCACAAGTAGAGCTCATGGCATCCCGCCAAATACAGATATTAGATCTTAGACTACATTATCATCATACGGTACTACAATTTATAACCATTGAACTTTGTAAGCTCAACTTTCATATATTTATTATTATAATACATCTTACACTTTATATTATAATAATAGAAGTCTTCGTGGCGCACAGCGTTATATGGGAAACGCGACGATTGGTTGTGGGTTCAATTCTCAAGGAATAAATTATTTTCATAATGTCTTGAAAAATCGGACGTAGGAAATAACATAGTGCTTTACAATAAATGAATTTGCCTGTACCGTTGCCTAAATATAGCCTATAAGCCCAGAGGACTGTCGTGGTACAAGGGCAAAAAAGGCGTGCAACTGTAAACGGATAAGTTATGGATTCGATTCCCACTCGTCCTCGAGTATATCCTACAACCTACTGTTAAGACACTTCATTCCCATTAAGACACTTTACGCTTTGCTTCGTTACCAGAGCGAAAAAAATTAAAATATGAAATATTCCATTTCTTCGAATTGAAACGAACCCACAACCTGTCATGCTTACAGTCGCATCCTTTTGCCCTTGCACCACGACTAGCCTCATCTTTTTAATATAATTAGAACTTTAACTTTACTTATAATTAAATTCACTTAGTATTTAATTATAATTAACTAGCTGCGGTTATATAGCGTGTTATAAGCATAACCGTTATATGTAACGAGCCTATACGACGGGTGATTGACCTAGTAACATAGTTTTAGGTAATTTTGCTACGTTTTTTTTATAGTTTCACGGTGTTTCTTCATTGCAGATTAAGTAGAGGGAAACATACCGTTCGCCAGTGTTCGGGTTCTCGAAAATTTTCAAGACATTGCGTGTTGAGTGGTGGACTTAACGCCGAGCTTGAAGTACTGTTTTGTAATTCGAACGAGCAAATAAAAAACAAATAAAATTTGAGTTGGAATCGAACCCATAACCGCCTTTACAGTCGTTGTGCCGCTGCTCCACGTCAGCTACACTATATAATTTCAATGAAACTAATTACTGTAATCATTTTTTTCTCATTTCTTTATCTTTTTATTTTATGTGTAACTGAATTTCCAGATGAAAATGTCTTAAACAAATCTTTGAATAGTAATGACTGAGGCTGTCGTCGTGACACAGCGGTACAATGTCGAACTGGAGTAGTCAGTTGTTTTAATTTGCTGTGGTAATAAGATATAGCACGGCGTTGAGTTCCTGCATTAAACACCCAATATCTCAAAAATTGGCTCGTAAACCGAAAATGAAGTAGCTAGGCACTAGATTCCCTCTGCCTACCTTGTTATACAGGATAAAATTACCTAATATAATAAATATAAATTAATTTAAAACATAATTATTATAGATTATATGTATGTTTTGCGTATAAGTATATGTACGTATAATAGAATCTTATAGAACGGCTTAGAGGCGCCATAACCGTTAGCTGTAACGATATAACCCACTATGATATACCTAAACGCGGTCTTAGTTAAAATTTAAAATACATGCTTGGCTTAATTAATTAGGAAGTGTATATAAAGTAGTGATTAATCACTACTATCCTCCTTTTAATGCCATAATATCTATAGAAATTTGTATTCAGCGAAGGCAAAAATATCTCGAATGTAAAGTAAAGAGAATCCGTTCTAATAATTATTGCGTACTGAGTTTCCTCTATCACAGTTTTAAACATTACATAATAAATGGCGCAACCCAACGCCGCTACTTATCCAATCATAACAGGAAAATAAAAATGTATTTATTTACTCGTATCTTGTAATAAACATTCCTAAGTAGAAAATCGAATCTGCAACCGTCCAGTTAAGTCCCGTTATATTGAAGTACATTTATAACTATACTAATATTATAAAACTCTGATAAGATTTTGTTCGGTTGAACGTGCTAATCTCTGGACTGTAAAATCGACTGGTTGTGGGTTTGATCCCCACTCGAGAAATTAAGTATTTATTTAAATTTATAATTTCATTTCTTCGCTCTGGTGTCGAGGCAAAGCACAGCGTTGAGTTCCGTCACTCAACACACAATGTCTTTAAATTTTTATGTTAAATGACTATCGCTTTTAAATATCCTTTTCACGCATAGTAACTAATATATATTGAGCAAAGTTGAACTCAAAACAGTAATTGAAATATAGTAAACTTTATTTATATCAAAAATTTATAAATTAAAAATTTTCTGTAAATTTTATCTTTGTAAATAAAATGTAAGATGATCTGGCTCAATTCTGTAGTGGACAGCTTTACCGTGTCTACTGAAATACACTTTTAGTTATAATTTTTATTATACTTAGTTATATATTTTATTACTCTGCTCTGATTGACAAAGTTCGGCGTTAAGTTTCGCCACTTTCAATATCTTGAAAATTTGACAGAAAATGGAGGCCGCCTACCCTACTGTCTGGGAAACCGTAACCGTTGTTTTTTCTAAATATACAGCTTAGTGTTATGACACTCTGCTTACCACTTTCCACCGAATTCTGGATCAGCGAGTTGATTCACGGAATTTGATGCCGCGACCAGTGCGAAGAAATAAAAATAAAAATACTTCATTTCTTTGAGTGCAAATTGAACCCACAAGCTTATGCCCCTGCGCCAAGACGGCCTCTAAAAACCATTTTATGTACAAATTACTTAAATATAAAATAATACAATAAAGTGTGTTTGTATTGACATAACATTTTTTGTGATTCGATTTAACTGAGACGATAGTGAAAACTGCATTTAAATTGGTTAGGCCGTTCCTGAGATTAGCTTGCACAAGTGCACAGGCAACCAGACATACTGACCAACAGATAGAAATTTCAAAAATAATTATTTTGGGTTGTATTTCTTTACAAATGCTTCAAATAATAGATTTTCTCATAATCCTTTCTGTACAAACAGTCATGACTCACAGTTTTTTTTATATGTACCTATAGATGTACGAGTAGATTTCAAACCTTAATAGATTTAACATTTAAATTTCAATATAATTTCAATATATAATTTAAAGGTATCGAGTTAACAAAACGACATATAAAATATACCAAAAGGTTCTTTCGTAGCGACGAATGCATGTCGCTATATTTGTAATATGAATACTATTGTGAGAATTTTCACTTTATAGACTGAAAAACGTGTTTTAGATAGAAATTACTTAGATTGTTACGTGATTTTTTTTCCTAATTTAAAAAAATATATATTTAAAAGTAAGAAGAATCTCAGAATATTTTTTTGAACCTCACGGGGCAATGGGAATCGAACCCACAACCATCGTGTTTACAGTCAGACGCTATTTTGCTACGATGGCCTCTTTTCACTTTCTTTTTTTCCTTCACGCGTATCCCGCACATAGCGGGATAGGCGCCACAACTTGCGCCCAAGTAAAAAAATATTGGAATTATCTGAATTGTTATGTTTTGTCTGGCAAAAAATTTCAAATAATCTAATTACCTACCTATAATGATTTTAAAAAATTATATGATTTATTATTATTAAGCTATAATTATATAATGACATCCAAAAGTTGAAAAATTAAATAGGAAATTATAAATCAAGGTAGCAAATACAAGGAAAATATTTATATAAATATAATATTAAGGCTAGTCGTGGCGCAGGGGCACAAGTGTGCTACTGTAAACCCGAGAGGTTGGAGGTAAGATTCCCACTCGAGAAAATGAAATGTTTAATATTTACATTTTCTCCTCTTGTAACGAGACAAAGCACGGCAATGAGTTCCGCCACAATACGCAATGCTTCCGAATTCTCGCGGTATACAGTGTGAAGCTAAAACAAAAGAAAATATAGAATCTACTACATATCAAGAAAAGATAAACAGGAAAATACAACAAAAAAGTGCAATTCCAATTTTTTAATTTAAACATTCAATGGAAACCATCTCCATACAAATTACATCGCACTTGACTGATCTCATTTAATTACACTTGTAACGCTTTCTGAAAGAATTTATTTTTTCTTTTATTTAAAAGACATTTCTTATTACATATGTATATAGATACTAAAGAGACCGTCTGTTTGTAACGCGTACGCGACGATTGTGGGTTCGATTCCAATTCGAAGGAATGAGTCATCTCCAGTTGTCTCAAAAATTGGGGAACGGAATGTCTTGGTTCTAGGTTTCCTCTACCTACTCTGTTTATACAGGGTGGAATAGGCAGCGCTCCATTTACGGAAACAGCATATAGGGTAAAATATTTCAAACCTATACCTAAAGAAATTAATCAAGATGCCTCAACAGTTTGGACGTAGGATTTTTTTTTTTCATTTCACGATTTTTATCCATACCTGTATTTCGTGTGACGCAATTACGTATAGATCCCAATAACATAAACACTTACTACTACACAAATACTACTATAGGTTAAATAAACAACTTTGACCTTTATCGCCAATACCTACGACTCGATTTCGGAATGAGCCGTGTGCGGCGGTGTTCCTTTGATAGGTTTATGTGTGCGTGCGTCGTCCTTACAAATGGCGTTTTGTTTTAAAATGGCAATTTTATTATTTATTTTGTTTGAAAAAAAAACTTTTTCATTTTTGGGAATTTATTTTTTTCTGAATTATATTAGGCTTTTATAGAGTAGTTAAAACTGTGGTTTCATTTAATGTGGTGCTGACACTTCCACCCTGTATATGGGTATCACCGTGAAGCTTTTCTCTCTCTCTCTCCCTCTCTTCTTTTACCAAATAGCTTAGAATTTCCCATAATGATTATTAACCTTATATATTTTAATCCGCTAGCAAAAAATGACCTCTTTTGTCGTGCTAAAACTTCGAGATATTGCTTTCTCTCAATATATCAAAACCTTAGAAATTATTATCTACAACAGAAATTTAACCTAGCCCCTAAGCGCCAATCGAACTTACAACCATCGCTTTCAGTAAGTCCTAAAATCAAGTATAGACCATTTGTATTAACAGCGATAGTACTTGTAGATCAATTATCATTACATAGCTGGCCTCGTGCCATCTTGTTACACCCTACAATAATGAGGTGGTTAAATTAATATATTATACATACATAACATATGTATGTTACATACATTAGATGTGAATCGTCTTTGCCGTAAGATTATTAAAGTTAATAGAAGTAAATAAATTTTTCAAATTTAAAAATATTTATCAGAGGCATGGGCTGAACGCGGCGGTTGTGGGTTCAATTCCCAGCGGAAAATTGTAAAAATCTCCCTACAGAGATACTAACAATATAAATAAGTCGTAACAAGCGTATAAGAATTTCGACGTAGCTCGATGAGAACGTATGGCTTAGTTGGGCAGAGCGCTTGGACGTTTTCCAAAGAGCGGTTCAAATCCCGCTACGTTCAACTTTTCATACGTTTTCTTTACAAATATCGATTCTCAGTTCTCAGAATTATTGTATATTACTAACCTACCGAGCTACCTACTTGGAATTCATTAAATGCTAAGTAGTTTCTCATAAAAAATATTGAAATGTACTTCCCAACATGCAATAATGCTAAAATAAGTTTAGATAATAACGGAGTGTTTAAACACTAGGTTCTATCTGTATATACTACTATAGAATAAAAAAGAAAAGTAAAAAAAAATAAACTGCATCATAACTTTGAAAATATCAAAAACACTACAGGAATGCTCGCTAAAGTTGCCCAAGAAAAAGTCAATAGTTACATTTTTTCACTTCCCTCGGTGTCAAGATGTCGGTTACTCGTCTGACCTGACTCCCGTTGTTTTTACTATGTAGTTGTGTCACCATGATTTTTATATAAGTAGGATAATTCATTATAGTTCTTTTTTTACACATTTTACGGTATTTGTAGGGTGTGGAGAAAAAAAATATTATATAAATCAATGGTCTGTCTGTTGACACATGTGTTCATAAATGCTTGACTTTACTTTTTTCTATTTCCCCGCTCTGGTAAGAAGACACAGCGCGGCGTTGAGTTCCACCACTCAACACGCAATTCCCAAAAAAAAATGGGATGAAAGTAGTCAACGTAATATCTTAACACTAGGTGTTCTCTGTCTACCCTGCTATATGCAGAATACAGCGTGAATCTAAATAAAAAGAAATAACACTATAAATAAATAAACGCTTAAAATTAACTATTTTCTTTTCTTGCGGTGCCAAAGCGCGGCGTTGAGTTTCGCCAACTAATATAAAAAAAAACAAATAGAGAAAAGCTAATATAAACTGAAGCCATCATAGTCCCCATACTACAAGAGTGTAACATCAATCAATGTGTAATGACGTCACAGGTCCCAGCTAACGATCGCTCTGTCACTAACTATGGTTTTGGCGTTAAGTGTGTTTGGTACAAATGATTTAGTCCAACATAATATTATATTATGGAGACGCCAGTTAGTTTTGTTCTGTTGTTACGGATGCTTGAAATACTATCGATCATTTGATCAATGCTGTAGAAATTAGATAATTTATTTTTTTCCATATTGTATCTAAATGATTCCTCAAACACTTTTAAAAATATTATTTGATAAATAACGCTTCGGAAGAAAACTATAATAAATGAGTAATTGATCATTAATCATAATAATTATAAACTAATATACCGTCGCAGTTTAGTGGAACAACGTCTGGCTGACGGAGAAATAAATGATCTAATAATCTAAATCTGATTGTAATGATAGTAATATCTTTAAAAACTTTTTTCCAGAAGAATACGCAGCTTTTCTTTTTTTAATTTCACGCTGTATCCCGCACATGGCAGAGTAAACAGAGGGAACCTTGAAACCTAGTGTAAACACACTGCGTGTTATGTGGTGAAACTTAACGTCGCATTTTGCCCTATTACCAGAGGGGGGATAATAATATTAAATATTTCATTTCCCAGCGGAAATCGAACTCACAACCCGCGTCGCGTTTACACTCGCACGTTTGTGCCCTTGCTCCATAACTGACCTTGACAGGATTTTTATGCTATATACTTTATTCGAGCAAGACAAATCAACCACAAAGCGGAGACCAGAGTAATTAGTCACTTCGCAGGCTAGTCGCCAAAATGGGGCTTAAGGGGCTTCGACTTCATTTTACAAAAAAATATAAGTAATGCTTTAATAAGTAAAAGAAAAAGGAACCATATTAAAAAGGAAATTCCAAGAGTATTTAGCGCACAGAGACGTTTTTTAACTTTTTTAATTTAGCAAAGTGGACATCATCTGCCTTGATGACGTCATCAATCTATTGTGACGTCACTCACTGTGTGCCTTTAAATTTGTAAATAACCGCTGGAATAGCGCTCGTTTTAGGTTATAAAGCTTAAAAAGTTTTTAAAAAGAGCATAGACTATAGTGTCGTAATTGTTGTAGGTTCGATTCCCACATAGGGGGAAAATATGATCATTACCTCGCTCTGGTAGTACAAACTTCGGAATTGTTGAATTCCGTTGAATTCCGCCATTCAACTTGCAATTTCTCATATTTGGGTGGAAAATGGAGATCGGAGTGTCATGACACTAGATTTTCTACATAATATATTCTTTTCATAAGATCTAAAAAATAGTAACGATTGACTGTCAAGGAAAATTATAAATACAGGGTCATTTATGTTTCAATTATTTTTTAGCGTGGATTTAAAAAACTGAAATGGAAAAACTTATTTTTAAAAATATTTTCACATTCTCTGATCTGATAAACAGAACACGACGTTGAGTTCCGCCACTCAACACGCGTCTCGATAATTGAGCAGGCAGTGAATGTCTTAACAATCTCTACATCCCTTGCACATGCAGGATACAGCGTGAAGCTATAAAAAAATGAAACGAGACGGGTAACGAGATAACAAAAAAAATAAACAAACAAACAAAATTATATTTAACCGTACTGACGACGTAACAAAATTTGCATAGTTTATATACGAACCAAAAGGAAATATGTTAATTTGTTGAATTATTCAAACCGATATTTGTACCTACACTGTCTGTCGTTTCAGATTCTTTTCGCAGGGACCATTGTAGACGCCACTATAGAAATTCCCTTGACGAGCGTCACTTTGATCACGGACGAATGGACGTGATGCTTTGTTTTAGTTTATTCATCTATATTTTTAGCTACACGCTGTATCCTGCTCATAGCAGAGTAGACAGAGAGAACCTGGGAACCTAGTATAAAGACACTCCATTGCCACTCTGTCACTCGGAGAAAATAATATATTTAATTAATGTTTCCCGCTCTGACGACTGAAGATAAGCCGTTGAGTTCCGTCATTCACTCACTAAGCCTTCTAAAGGAAATGCCTTAACACTAAGTTTGCCTATCTTTTTATATACAGAAAATACACTTCACGGGAATAAAAAAAATAAATAATATATAAATAATCGTTACAAATATGACATTACATATTTGCTCTTACTAATTAGCTCTTGGTCTGGTCAGTCAAACATGTTACGTACCGCCTCTGGCTCTTTCCTAAAACACGTACAATACAACAAACAATATAAACGTTCAAAACATAAAACATGTTGTAGAAAAATCTGCTCAAATGCGAGTCGGTTATGCCCAAGCAGGGTTCCGTACCAATTTTAGGACTGTAGATCAACAGAAAGTACCTGGAACTTATAAAAGTTTTAAACATTTTTAAAGTGTTATTCCACACTTAGGTAATTTCTTGCCTCTCTCTAAATAAGTACTTATAAAAGTTGACAAGCTTAAGTTTGCGAGCGTTGCACTTATTTTGTTTAGAAATTATCTATAATTATAATCAAAATTTTAATTTATCACTTCTTGCCTTTTATAACAGTACTCTGTAGGTTGATTGATAAAGCGGGGAATTTCATATCAAATGCAGCAGAAAGGATGCATAAATATGCAAATTCGCATTTTGCTCTTATCTTTTGATTGCGTTGACCTAGAAGCTTGATCGTTTTGGTGTTCTTAGGAATAGTAGACTTGAATATCTGATGTTAATTTCAGCTTGATACCTAATCGCAATCTTAAGATAAATGGTCTTGACGACAACAAAGTCATCCTACAAAGGTTCCGTTTGTTTCCTTTTTAGGGAATCCTAAAAAAGTCCACCTATTAAATACCGCATCCGTTTTTACTCCTCCAAACCTACAGCCCAACTTAAAAACCATTCATTAAGTCCGCAACAGTTTAATTCCGAGTCCAAAGTTAATGAGTCGTCTTCCAGCGATTTTTAATTTTATACTCCCGTTTCATTTACTTTATTTATTTAACTTTTTTGTTTTGCCCACCTTTATTAAGTAAGATGGTCTGTTAAAGGTAATTGTACTGTTTTTTATTAAGTAAAAAATATAATGTAAGTAAATGTCATTATATAAGTATAAATGTAATAAATAAATGTAAATAAATAAGTAAATAAACTGCAGCGTTGAGTTCCACTTTTCAACACGCAATGTCTCGAATTCGAGTGTGTATATGCAGGATAAAGCGTGAAGCGGCAAAACAGTGTGGAACGGATATATTTAACATGCAGTTTATATTATAACAATACCAAAGTTGAGTGAAGATGTAGGGATACGCTACATATTGCAGTGGTAGGCTTAAGAAACCTTCGCTACGGACTATATAAAAACATTTCGAGACATTACGTTGAGTGTAGGAACTGTACAACTGTGCCACGGTTTGTCTTACTAGCAACGATATGAAAATAATTCATTTCAAAATAATTCTCAAGTAAAAATCGAACCCGCAGCGGTCGCGCTTACTCTTACTTACTTACAAGACGAGTATATACGATGGTCTCGATGATAAAATAATATCATGTCATTATGTAAGATTTTTCTATAATTTATAAAATTATAGAATTTAAAAATATTAATATTTTCTTTGTAAAACGCATCATTATAATAATATTTCTTGGGAACAAAATGAAGACTTGCAACCGCTGCAAAGCTTAAAGTTTTCAGCCTTGATATAAAATATGGAAAGATATTTTAGTTAAGATTTTTATAAATGAGGTGTATACTTATATATAATAGTGTTATTCTACATTAATTGCAATGGTAATGGGTTCTATTTCATTTGGAATCGTTTTGAGGGGTACTAAAAAAAATCTTTAAAAAGTATTATTGTAGACTGGCGTGGCGAAGGGGCACAAGTCTGCGACTGTAAACGCGAGGCGTAAGTTACGGATAAAAATTGCAATGATCTATTCGTTAATAGTAATAGATTCTAATAGTGTTAAGGGCTACATACCTCGAAAGGAAAATACGGAACCCTTATCTGATCAATGTCAAGATCATTTAACTTAGAAACGCGTGGAGATATCAAGCTGTAATTTAAATCAAATACTCAAGTCGAAATACTCAGGCCAGTCGTGGCGCAGAGGCACAAATTCTGATTGTTAAATCGACTGGGTGTTATAGTGTGTGAATAAATATTTCATTACCTCGACACTCGAGGAAATGAAATATTTATTTAAATATATATTTTCATTTCTTCGCTCTGGTGTCAAGGCAAAGCGCGGCATTGATTTCCGCCACTCAAAACGAACGAAAGTGGGGAACGGAGTGTCTTAACACTAGGTTCCCTCTGCCTACCCTGCGGTGTGCGTGAAGCTGATATTTTTTACTCAAGTCTGTCTTTATACGCAAAATTATGAGCCAATGCAGTCAAAAGATACAGCCGCTTATTCCGCAAATTTTCGAAATTCACAAGAGAATCAAAACTTGTAGGGTACTTACTTCCTATGAACTCAAAATCTCGAAATTAGCTGCGAAGCAACTTCTTATAGCACAAATAAATAAAAATTGCGAAAAGTAATAAATTATACGTATTTCAAAGAAAAAAATAATTACAAATTTATATTTGTAGTTCATTACATGCAAAATGAATGCATATGGCCGCATACTTGAATTTGTCAATTTAAGTAAGTTGCACTTTCTTTACCCGGTAAACGGTTGACCTACAATCCTGAAAATGGTAGGGATGAATCGGTGCAGGACTCGCCCAGGACTTTTGTTAACCTAGTGATAAGACACTCCGTTCCTCACTTTCCGCCTATTTTTCGAGACATTGAATGGCGGAACGGAACGGGGCGATGAAAATAATTCATTCCCTAAGAAGGAATCGAACGTCGCGTGAACAAGTACACTGCGCTTTTGCGCCACGACAGCCTTTTAATTAATCTCATCAATTTACCCTAATTTCCTTATATATCTAATATTTAATAATTTTTGCAACAGGGGGTGTAACTCAGTGGTAGAGTGTCTGCTTCGCATGCTGAAAGTCCTGGGTTCAAGTCCCAGCACCTCCATTTCTGGTTAACTTTTTATTATTGTTTAAACTTTTTATATTTTTTTTAATACTAGCGGTCCCCATAATATACGAATGTTTATTCGTATATTTCGAGCAGCAAAAACAGAACGCGAGTCGGAGACGTCCACAGAGGGTTCTGCACCAATTTCAGGATTGTGATTGGGAAATACCTTATAGGTTTTGATGATGCGGCGAATAACGTTAACACACTTAAGTTTGCGAGCACATACACTTATTTAGTATGAAACGAACAAATAAATAACTAATAAATTTTTACTTTTCGGATTTTTTCCTTTATTTGTATTGTAAAATTTTACTTCGTCCTAAATTTCATAACTGTATGTCTACGGGAAGTCCACTATAGGTATTATTTATGCGGTGAATTTCATACAAAATGAAGCAAAAACGGTACAAAAATAGTCATATCTTTTGACTGCGTTATATTAGAAACATAATATCTGTACACCAAGAAACTGTAAACCTATGAATATGAATTTCAGCTCGAGACCTCTACGAAATCTCAAGTAAAATGGTCTAGACAGACGGATATACGGACAATAAAATGATCCTATAAGGGTTCTGTTTTATTCCTTTTAGGGGTACAAAACCCTAAAAATAGATTAATTATTTTAGTTTGGCTATGCATTAAATAAATCGTAACTTAAGTGTCTTGGCAATTGATTTGATTTTCGTATTTAATAGAAAATTGTTTAGTTTTTTCACATCTATCTAAGTAAGCCGTAACTGCCCGCTATATAGATATCGCAAAAAATCCGGGTTAAAACATAGATTATATATTGCTCCACAAATCAATATAGCATTAAGCAATTTCAAGCACTACGTGGGTGCTGGAAAGAGTGGCAACTTACATTGGAGAATCCTGTATCTTGAAATTTCGGTCTATATTATAATCTTATAATCTCGACTTTTATCTATCATCATACAAATAAAAAATTACAAATAATATCAAAAAACAAAACATAAGTTGGCGTGAATAAAATTATTTTTCTATTAAAAAATACATTTTTCCAATATATCTAATAGGTAAATAATCAAATCAAAGCTAATTTCAGCTTTGCGCTGTATCCCGCACACAGCAGGGTAGGCATAGGGAACCTAATGTTAAGACACTACGTTCTCCACTTTCTGCCGAATTCTGGAGGCATTGCGTGTTGAGTGGCAGAATTCAACGCCGCGCTTAGCCTCGACCTCAAAGAGAAGAAATGGAGATATAAATTTAAATAAATAAATTTTACGATTAAAATTGCTAATAAATTCTATTAGGTGTATTGGAATTACAAAACTTTTATAAAATATTTGCTCGTTCGTCTAGACTGTTTAAATGATTTGAAAGATTTGTTTATATACTCTTGCCCTGTCCTGACTCTACTCTTGCATAAAAATTAATGGTCATACATTTTATAAATGTTTTTCTTACAATTGAGGCCAGTCGTGGCGCAAGGGCACAAGCGTGTAACTGTAATCGCGATTGTGGGTTCGGTTCCCACTCGGAAAAATTAGTATCTGATAAAAAAGCGCGATGTCGAGTTCCGCCACTGAACAGGCAATGTTCTTAAAAAATAATTTAGAAACATATAGTTGTTAGATATGTGTTTTTATCTTGTTTTTTTTAAACGTTAACCGCTTCCGATTTGTAATAATATATACAACTAGCGGCTCGCCCACGGCTTCGCCCGTTTAAAATACATGATTATTGATTTAATATGCACAATTGATTGACAACTATAATGACTTCTAATATGATTTTTTTACGACATTATCGTCAAAGATT
>DWQW01008168.1:0-14218 GCA_018249695.1 Heliconius erato demophoon
GATAAGGATTAATATCATTATGGACACACATCCCTTACAATAAGAAAATATATTTAAATTACCGTCTAATTTCCGTCTCCTCTACGCTTTCATTAGTAAGACTTAAACGATTTTTATTTGCATTTCTAGTTCTACGACCTATGAACGACTTTTTCGTGGCATAATTAAATTAAAAAAGGAAATGTTTAAAAAAGTAAAAAAATAGTAATAAAAGAACAGAAGAAGAGTAAACAAAATAAACAACAGGATACTTAAACGAAAGAAATGATAAACAAAAGGACAACCTACTATTCTATTAATGAAAAAAGATGAAACTAAATATATCGCGCTGAAATAATACATTAAACTCTAATTATCCAATACGTACAATCGCATCTAAATCTACTTCGCTACAAAGGCAGGCGGGGAGACGGGCGCGGCGGACGCGTCGCGGGGCGCGGGGGGACGCATGGCGCGTGGCGAACCCTGTTCGCAGCAAGGATTTTTTGATATTGTAACAACTACTAAAGTACGTATTAAAATGAAAAACAGTAAAAGACAGTTATGATCTACATTAAATGGCCAACGTAACTGATATACTTATTTATATGCTTTATGAGTAAGGGATAAACGAAACATGAGCCAAATCTGCGGTTTATAGCCGGCGCGATGTGTCAACAATTAAATGCGTTTTTCTCTAAAACTATTCATAATTTCCAATTAGTGTAAAGGACAAATTTCATCTTCGTTTAACGTAGAAAATTAATAAAGTATTTAAAAGGATAAGGATTAAAACCATTATGGACAAACATCCCTCACAATGAAAAATATATTCAAATTACTATTTTTAGACAGAAATATGCTCACTGTATGTTATCCTTAGAAGATACGAATATGCTGTCGCTGACTTTTTTGTAGATCTTATTAAGAGGAATAATATTCTAGTACATTGTTTTCATGTAGGACTTACCATTATAGCAGCGCATGCGTGAAAGTGTCTCAACGGGTAGGACTTTATGCACATTTATCATATTTATGTCAAATTACATTAAAATATACATGTAATAAACTATATATAAACCTTCTCTGAGAAATACTCTACCTAATGCTGAAAACCGCATCAAAATCCGTTGGGTGGTTTAGAAGAAGATCGCTTAGAAAGGCCAGACAGAGACGAAATGCGTTCTTATTTTATAAGATATAGAGATTACAAATGTCAAGTATTTTCAAATTTAAATTTACTTAATGAGTTACAGAATACATGTAAATACCTAAGATATGTAATAAAAAAAATGCAGTGTTCTTAAAATACTAAATAATTTCGATATGCACATTGTAAGGCTATAAAATTTGTATATATGTATGTATATGTACATTAATTGTGCTTTATTCTAGATATTTCTAATTTCGATATATTCATGAATCAAAAAACTGCTAATAATTTTTAATAGATACATATTCAAAATAATTTTTTTAGTTACAGTTATATACGATACACAACAACAAATAACGAAATTCAAATATCAAAATAATACTGATAATAATTACTATAAAAAACAGATACATATTATATGTTAAAAAAAAAACTTTTTATTATGTAAAAAAAAAAACATTGTGGATGTAAAGAAAGAAAATTGAATCTGCAACATTTGTTTATTTATAACTGTACTTCGTACTATGTCATGTCATCGTGACTTTTGCACTTTTACTATTAGTAGCCTGTCTATAAACACTTTAGGATGGAGAATTACTTTTTAATGCATGTTCTTAGCTTGATTCGGAGCTTAGATAGGGCCACTGCTCGATATAAATAGCAATAGTGATTAATAAAATATATTAAATTTTTGTTACAAAAAGTGGGGAACGGAGTGTCTTAACACTAGGTTCCCTCTGCCTACCCTGCTGTATGCGGGATACAGCGTGAAGTTGATTTGTTACAAAAAGTTTTTACGCAAAATTGAATATATTGTATCATTATATAATTTAACAAAATATACAGTAACATAAAAAATATAAATTATTTTTATACCCAGTTTCACTATTAATCATCATTGTTTTTTTATTTAATAAAATTCTAAACCATTAAAACAACTGGCTCTTCAAAAGCGTGCCTAGTTCTATTAACTAATATTGAAATTTAAAAAAAACATGCTTTATTATGTAGAACAATGGCAACCCTACGGGTGTTCTGTCAAATTGTGAGTGAAAATGGCGATTTTGCGAGTACGAATCAACCCATTGTTTGACGATCATTAGTTTCGGGTACAGTTAGCTCTAATTTCAGATAGAGTTCGCTTAATAATCTGTTATAAACGTTATGGGAACTTTATGCTTAGCTTAGATTTAAGCCGCTTCAATTATGTTAATCCATTTTTTTTGTTTGTTTCTTCTTTGTTCTATATACATTATCTTGGTTATGTAAATAATGCTGAATTTACACGCTTAAAAACCATAAAATACACATACAAACATTTTTTTTTATTTGAATAATAATAATATTACTATAAAAACAGCACACTACACTACTTTATTTAATGCGTAGAAAATAACAACTCCATTTTTCCCTTACCGTGTTAAGAAGGCTCATTTTGTCTTACCAAACCAAAGGAGTTAATAATAAATATATTAAAAACTAGAGGGCGCGCGCGGCTTCGCCCGCTTATTAGGAGTGAATTCTAAAAAAACCACGAAACACGTGTTCAATAAAATATTTTTAACAGTCTGAATTTAAATTTTTATAAAAATCGGTGGCAATTTAAAGATTTTCCATATAAACTTTCATTTTTCATATAAACATTTCCCTTATTTGAACCCTTAGGGGGTGAATTCTTAAAAACCATGAAACACGTGTTCAATGAAATATTTTTAAGAGTCTGAATTTTAAATTTAATAAAAATCGGTACAGATTAAAAAAAATTCCATACAAACTTTCAACCCCTATTTCATCCCTTTAGGGTTAAAATTTTGCAAATTCCTTTCTTAGTGGATGTCCAGAATATGAAAATAAACATCTACCCAAATTTCACGTTTCTACCATCAGTGGTTACGGCTCTGCGTGCGTCTTACCTCAGTCAGTCAGCACAAGTCGTTTTATATATATAGATGATAAAATATATTATGTATTCACTCCTCCGACTATGTTTTTTGATTTTTGGATTTTTGAACCGATTTGAATAAAACATAAACAGGATTAAGGAAAGTTTGCCTAAATACATTAGTGGAAACTACAATTACATCGGTTAGGCTCATTGCGAAGTTCGCACAAACGAACGGACAAATTTAAAAAAATATTATTTTGGGTTCAGTTAGATTGATAAATGCCCCTAATAATAGATATTCTCATATATCTTCTAGGTATATACAGAGATCAGTGACAATTTTATTATATGTATAGGCTATAGATAACTTATGGAATCTCGTTACGATATATTTTTGTATAATTGATTTTAAAAAAATAAGTCCCGCTGAGTTTCTTGCGCCGGTTCTTCTCAGGTCTGAGGCATTAATTTTAGTGACTTTGATACTTATTACTTACGAATAATTACACAAATGGAACAATTGATCCGGTACATTTTATTCATATCATACATAACCTAAGATATCAATGTTAATAACAAAAATATTACCTTTTTTACATGTTAAAAACTTTTGTTAAGTATGAAGTGACTTAACCAAACTTATACAAATTTAATTATAACATTTAAATATTTCTAACATTTTTAAAGTGTTAGTATTGTGTCATTTGTAAAGTGGAATTTAATTATTTTCTTTTTATTTTCAAAATAAAAAAATATTTTTGTATTAAACGTATAAAAAATTAAACATACAAATTGGAACCAACACCTTCCGTTACAGCATCGATAATTAACTTTCACTATGCCACAAGTCATAACGTATATTTTAATTAATTAAACAACTATGCAATCTTATATTTAAAGGAAATAGCGTCCCTAATATAAAACCGCCTGATGCAGGACGACCTAACCACCTACCACAAACCACAATTATATGTACTTAAGTAGTAATTACAGGTAGGTATGACAAAATAAGGGATAGAATGGACTATGACGTCATCGTGGCGCAGTTAGGAAGTGCTAGTATTAACTATTAAGTAACAAGATAAGCGCAGCGTTGAGTTACGCCATTCACTCAACACGCAATATATAGAAAATTGGGCAGCGTAAAGCTATAAGAAAACTACTATAGGTACGGCATATAGAAAAACAGTATGCTATATTTTAAAAGTATTCTTTGAAAGTTGGAAACGCAGTAATGAATCACTAATATTTTTTTTTTCTTCAGATTCAAAGCCGAATCCTGCATAATATGGCATATTCTGGCAGAGGATACCTAGTGTTAAGACACTCCGTTCCCCAACTTCGGTTGAAATTTTGAGATATTGCACCGCTATGCTTTGTTAGCAGAGAATCAACCAAGTGGGGATCGAATCCACAACCGTCACGTTTACAGTCATATACTTGTGCCCCTGTGCCACGGCTGGCCTCAGAGTTCACATATAAAATTGCAAGTTAAGTATACATTTAAAATATTTTCCCTAAATTTAAATACAATAAGCACATAAGACTATAAAAATATAAAACAATTCGACACATTAGCCGGACAAAGCACAAGTTAGTTATCTTCGATGAAATTAGACGGTCCTTGAATTAATTTATGGTTATGTCGGCGCATGAACTCGCGAGCGGTGAATCATGGATAGTGTTACCAGGTGCAATGAGGAAATTAACCTACTTATGTAATAATGTTATTTAATAATTATATTAATCTGTTGCGTATTTAATTTAACCTTAACTTTTACATTTATGACAAATTTCAAAATAAATATTTTGACTTTAATATAAATTATATACATATATGTATTTATTTTATTTAAATAAATACTTACAAATAACCATTTAAAGCAAATTTAAAAATATAATATCAATTTTATTATTTTCCATAATTTTATTGCCAACAAAAGAAATATATAACAGCTTCATTAAATATACAATTAATCTATATAAATAACATAACACAAAAGTTTTACCCAAAATTAGGCAAAAAAATATAAGCATTGCCACATTCCCACCCCGAGCGACGTTGTACGTTCCCGTTCACTCGGCAATTCCTACGTCGCCTCATTCGAGCTTCAGCCACACAGTTAGCGGGCTGTGGCGGCTGTGATACAGAGTTCAAACCAAATTTAATCTATTAATATTATAAATAATACTTTTTATCTTATTTAATCACATTAAAACACAAAAATGAGGGAAATTGTGCACCTGCAAGCTGGACAGTGCGGAAACCAGATTGGCGCCAAAGTAAGTGACATTTCTTTTTTTTTTTTATTTTGAATTTAGCAACGATTTTTGTCAGTTGGCCGGCTGCAAACTTTTTTACACCTTTTCGTATTATTGTTCACACTTAAGTTTCAAGAACCTTATATATTTAGCGATTATTATTTTCATATATTTGCAGTAATAATAAAATGTACATTGTCATTATTTTTTTTATATTACCCTCGCAATTTGATAATTTACTGTTGTATAGGCTGAAAGGAAATATTAAATAAAAATTCGTTATAATTAATACGAACGTGTTACATTATGTTACGTGTACATTTTATTAAACAATGTTAATTGTAATCCAATCTGCTGACGCCGGAAATATTTTTGTGTCGCCGGCCAAAATGTCATGAAGATGGCATAAAAATGATACTAATAAGAATGTGTAATCAGAATAATAACAATTTATTATTCCTTCTTCAGCGTTATATAAATAAGTTATATTTTACACATATAAACAACATACATACATAAATTGATATAAATAATTAAGTTTAATAACTATAAAAATCGCACATTAATTCATTCACTTCAATCAAGCATTATAATAGAATTCAAGCATCCAATTCTTAGCGCAATTGTAATATAAAAACTACAAAGTTTGCCACAAAAAATAATAGATATTTAATGTTACAATTTACGAGCAAGTTCTGTCTTGAAGTAACAATACAGTATTGTAGAACTGAAAAAAAATAAGAAAAAGAAAAACTAAATTCATTTTGAGAGAATTTTAGATGAAATCGCGTTTCATGCAACCTGAGTGTGACGACGTCGTTTATTATTGGAGCAAAGCAAATGATATGCTTTCTCCAGACCGACTGGGTTTCGGTTCAACTTATAATGGAATAGAAAAAATGTATCAAAGAATTGAATAACTCGGTGAAAGTGCGCCCGGTAAGTGATAGGTACTACGAATTTTGATACAGATAAAAAAAAAAATTCAATACACTTGCCAATCATTACGTGCTTTTCTTCAAACTTACTGCGCTTTGACTTTATAATTTAGAAGTATCATAAACTATAAAAGTCTGCCGTATTTAGTTATTAGGTATATTTACCGTATAGTATTAAATTGATTTATCATTTTTTGAAATTAGAAGTTTATTCTTTACTTGTTTCTGTAAAAAGGCTACATACATTATATATTGAAAATTTTAAATAAAACTAGATATCAAAATTCCATACATATATTAAAGGAGCCTCATAGAAAGAATGTTAATAATTTTAAGGGATCGTCACGCTCTGAATACTAATAGAATGGATATTGAATAAAAAATGTATATTTTCCTGAAGTAAGACAAAACCAAGTATGTAGATCCGACAATATTTGTTACTTATATTTACATCACTGCGGTTTTTTGATTCGCCGTATATAATAAAATCTTGTCTTGTAAAATAGAATGAATAAAATGGATTACTTATTGTGACACACCATCATAAAAGTAAATAAGAATAGGTAACTTTTTTAAGCCTCTGGCAAAAGCTGTACAATTTAAAAGATGAGAATGATTTTGAATATTTTTTATGGAAATCTCGTTACTTACAATTGAAGGATTCTATTAGTATTCTATTCTATATAGGATTCAAGAACTATAACATGACAAATATCTCGTAGCTTATTATATTTTTGTTAGACAATCAAAAAAAATAAGTTCCTTATCTTTCCTGACTATGCGATGTAGAGAAAATCATAAATCATATCACCCTTTTTGCTGCATGGCGGACACCAACGCCGTGCTTTGTACAGTCTTAAATAGACTAAGGAAATACTGGAAATGTTTCAAAATAAATAAGTATTCCACCTTCTGAAATTTGAAAACTCCTCTAGGTTCCCTTATTCTATTCTGCTATATATGGTAGAGTTAGTTAGATGGATCAAGCGATCCATTAATAACTTACTAACGATAAAAAGATAAACTTTTTATGGCTTCACGCTGTATCTCGTAATAGTAGATCAGAGAGAACCTGGGATCCTAGTGTTAACGGAGTGTTCGTTCCCCAATATCGCACTCAGTACTATTATCCCTAGCCGAATTCTGCAAGCAATGCTTACTGAGTGGCGGAACTCAACGCCACGTATTGCCTCGTTACCAGAGCGAGGAAATAAAAATATTAAGTTTATTTCATTTCCTCGAATGGAAATAAGCCTGTGTCGCGTTTACATTCGCACGCTTATGATAAACTTGAAAAGTCTATATCAATAGTAGCTATTACATGAATTATATAGACATGTACAGAGTATAAAGAATACATTAGAAATTAATGTACCTAATTAGCCAAAGATTGGCCCGAAAAAGAACTACAACACAATAATTGCCCTTCCGTCGGGTTCAAGTGCGATAACCGCCGCCGCTATTAAAGAAGCAACCGTTACGACCGTTACTTTATCATTACACTTTCATAGTAACATTACTTTAAAATGGTAGATAATTAGATAGAATTTAGGTCGCAAAATGCATTCGGAATTGTTTAAAATAATATACTAACGACAAATATATGAAATTTCAGAGTTTTGAAAATTGCCATCTATTTCGTTTCGTATTAAATAATCTTAATAATCTGTATTAATTCCGTTTTTTTTTAATTTATTATTTTTTTTTTAATTTAGAAGCAAAATATCTAAAATTGTTAATTTTTTCAACGAATGTAGTTGATATAAATTCGTCATATTTCCACAAAGGTCTTTAACTCGTTATCGCTATTTCAATACCACTCATAGTTTGTTATCAGAAGCTTGTCACATGCACAATCATAGTTTGTATAAATCAAAATATTTTTGTTATAATTTTTTCATAGAAATTGTGATTCACATTCTGTGTTAGAATCGTAATCGTTTTAATAATTTAACATAGATTACAAAATCTATTTTTTGTTTTATATAAAAACTTAAATATAGCAAAAAACGTTTTTAGTTTATTTTCGGTAAAATTTTTATGTTTTGATCTTAATTTTTATTTAAATTACGTTTTCTAAAACTTTTAAACTAATGTTTTAAAATTTGTATACCAATTAAATATAAATAATAATTAAAAATATTTTTTCTTTTTAACACTTATCAGGCCATTATTAGGTCTTTGACTTTGAAGCTGAGGTTTTTTCCACTTTATTTTATGTAAAAGGAAGTAATAAAATGTTCTTCTTCGGTTAATCAAGTAGGTTTGATTTTAAAGGCAGACATTATAAATATTTATTTAGAATTTGTCTTTTTAACTTTAAACAGTGTAACTATAAATATTATTACAAATAATATTATTTTATAAAATGACATCTTAAAAAAAAAAGATCATACAATTAAGCCACTATAGCATCTTTGATAGATATCAATCTGTGTTATTTTTATAATAAAGAAAACTTTTAGTGTTTTTTTTACTTCGCACTATTTATTAAAAAAATAAAATAAATTTATATATAAAAATAAGTCTAGACAGAATTTAAAACACAACGAAAGAACACTTCAAACAAAAGAATATGCAAAGTACAATTTGCAATTCATCTATCGCCCATTGGTCAATGATATATGTATGTATGTATGTATGTATGTATGTATGTAAGTCCGACTGTAATATAAAAATTGAAAACATAAAAATTTTGAATTGAATACCGTGATTCATGCATGGAAGTAGCGGTCGTGCTGTGAATGACAATTACCTTGTACTTATAAGACTCTATGGCTACTCGTGACGAATATCCTGCCACTTATTTGGAGTTTTGACGTCTTAATTCTAACAATTAGATCGTTTGAAGCGGTATGTGCTCCAGATTACCTTATAAAACAATTGCTGACTTTGTGAGTTTGGTTGTTTGTGGCGTGTATGGCCAGTTTTAGACATAAAATAAGTCTTTATTTAGTTTTTAATACGTCTTTTAGTACAGAAATTTATTAGGACAGAAATATAAATATAACTGGATGATGTTATTATAAAGATATAATAATTTCAAGCAAAATCAATTTGTAGTTATTTTTTTTTAATAACACACTTTTGTAAAGCGTCGGTCGAAATGATAGTCGGATATCTTGTCAATATAAACCTAACTGTATTTCATTATCTGTGGCACTTAAATGAAATCTTTATGATGGAATAACGAATTGTATTTCATATTAAATAGCACAAGAAAGTTAATTAAAATGTGATGAACGTGCATTTTTGCAAAAATTAATATAGCGCCTGCAAAAACTAAATTAGTAGATTTATCTATAATAATAGGAGAAGAACGTTATCTTTTGATTGACGCAGTTGCGAGGCGTTTAGAAACTCCGCGTACACGATTATTAACATTTTTAACAATATCATAAAAGTAGGATCGTAACGTTTTCTACGCTTTGAGTATGATATATAAAAATAATAAAAAGTTGAAAAATCTGTTTAATGTTTATTATTACAAAACAAATGTGGGCTTGGACTTGTGGAAGCCTATATATATCTCCAATAGGTATAAAAATGCTGAGATTATTATAGGTACCAGGATATTTTCTAATAATGATTAAATACATGATTAAAGTGAGTTCAATGTCCAGTTGTGGCCAAATTTATTGCTCATAATGCTTAGGAGATGCGTGACGATTACAGTTAAAACAAACAGTTGAACTTGTCGTCGGCTCTTCTCAGCAGAACTGCTTTCCGAGTTTCGAAGTGTTCATGCGACGATTTAAAACGTGGGCCCAAATATATATTTTAATAAAGAATATGTTAAATTGGAGGCTAGTCGTCCCGCAGGGGCGCCAGTGCATGTAAACGCGACTGTTTGTGGGTTTGAATCCCATTCAACATGGAAAATGAGGAACGGAGTGTCTGAACACTAGGTTCCTTCCTCTGCGGCGTGAGCTCAAGCTGATTGATTTAACATCGCATTTGAAAAATGTTTATTCGAAGTTTCATAAATAAACTTAAATATCACTTTCAAGTTAGCTATAAATACAGAATCTCTACTTCACTTTAATTACTGAAGTAAACAAACATAAGCGCTTTGACTAGAAATGTATACGGAAACCGACGTCGTCCATCTTGTCTCGTCTAAATTAAGAACACAAAATGTCGCTACGTTTACAAACGGATGAACTCACGAACACTTTCCCTAATTAGAATGCATCCACCCCCACTGTAGTGTGCATGTATTTTAGATTTTCTTGTAAATCATCCCTATACTCTTAGTATATGCGATGCTTTGGTTAAAAATAAATCTTCGCTAAATGCAGCTGATATTTTTTCAAGTGTTTCAACCATTTAACAAGGCTTTTTGCGATAGGTATATATTAAGGACGTTGTGGCACAGTGGCTCGTGGTTATGGAATCGATTCCTACTCAGGCCAATGATTGTGTTCAATTTATTTCCACCATAGGCGAAGGTGAAGTGAAAGTATTATTATATTATTATACATATAACACCACTTAAACATAAAGACAAATAAAAATATTTACCCACGTGCAATTTCTCAACTTTCGCGTTTTAAACATAATAGTAAAATACTCCGACACAATGGTTTAAGTATTTACTCGGTTTGTATTTTACTTTTCTGAATGCAACGAACGGAGAAAGCAAGAAGGTAGATTATTCTTATAATAATAAAAAAAACGTCGTTACATCCGTCTAGACACGTTTCCGTTATAAATCTCGGTTCAGTCACGATTTTGTTGGCTTTACTTACCTACTGATGTTTAATATAATACCACTTTGCCTATTACTCATTTCTCTTTAATTCAATGAAAGGAATACTGAATGTTCCTGTGAACTATTGAAAAATTGAGTCACGCCATGTTTTTGTAAGAAATAATCCTAATGGTCTATTAAGTGACTCAGATTGCCAAGTTTTAGGCTCTTGGTTCACCTTCTACTTACTATATTTTTGTCATTTTATAGGTAATATTTGTAAGAAAATACTTGTATCCTATGGATTAACCTAAACCGAGACTATGTTGTGAACAGCTCAGAGCACTGCCTGAAACTTTACCTAGTAGGCTTAAAGAACTCTTTTTATTTTAGAGTAGTCAAATTCTTTGTAAATATATTTAGATAATAGAAAATCATAAGTATATCTTAATTAGCCGTATCTACTAGCTTACTATAGTTTATTTTAAATGCAGGATCAAAGTTTTGGGTATAGTAAATAGTTAATCAATAGAAAATAATATTATAAATTGAACTCCCATACTAACATTTTTAGTACTTGTAGCAGAATTTCGATACTATTCCGACTTCTTTGTGAAGAAAAATAAGTCTAATATAGAATCATTTATCACTAATAGAACAATTTTATTTATTTGTAACTAATGTATAAATATCAAATATTTTCCTTCTATAGATACAGTTAATGAGATTATTACTTATAATTGATTCTGCAAATACAACTTTTTCTAGGTAATACCTACTATAGCTCAAGTTACGCGCCATATATTGAACACTAGGTCATTGCCGTAAAAGCCTAGGTTATCCTACAGCTTTATAAATATTAAACAATCCTCTGTTTCTAATTTGGCATATCTGCATAATTTTTTGAATAATAAAACGCTACACCATGGACGCCTATCTAGGCAAATTTTTTTACTGTGTACGAGTATACTCGTACCCATAAACTGCTTGTACTGCTTGTTGGGTACAAGCAGTACAAGCAGTTTATGGGTACAGGGTGTTATTTTTGTGGCTTATATTTAAAATGATCGTATTCCAAATCTAGTGTCTACTACTGTCTAATTTAGAGAATGGAATATATATATATATATATATATATATATATATATATATATATATACACGAACCTCCGAAGGAGGCGGGAGTTCGAATCCCGCTACGTTCAAGTTTCTATACGTTTTCTAAATATATATTTTGAAGTATTTTTGCAGTAATAAAATATTGTGTTTTTTTTAACGAATATGAACACATCTGTTATTTATCCAACACTGTACTTATTAAGATCAAAGTCACTTGGTTTTTTTTATTCAACCGATCATGTTTCAGGCTGAATCTGTAGACGACCTTCTTGAAAGATGTGACTTAAAAACATATGATATTTAGACAATTAACCTACAACTTATTTCTTATTTTCTCTACAGTCTAGTGTTAAGACACTGCGTTTTACACTTAATGGTCTAGTATTTGCCAGTTAAACTTCAAATATAATAATTACAATTGACCTGTATATACATACTTCCCTATTTATTTTAATATATAATTTCCATACAGAACAAAATAAACCAATGTTTAGTTACTTACGGAAAATGCAATAATTTAAATAATCATTATATTAAAAATAACCTATAAATGTTAAAAATTATACAATTACTTTTATTAAATAATGTTCAATATGCACATTTTATTTACTGCATTGCTGCTGAATATTGTACTGCCATCGTAATGTGGATCAAATACCTTTTAATGTAAATTAAATATAAAATAAATAAATCAGCTTCACGCTGTATCCCGTACACACCAGGGTAGGCAGGGGGAACCTAGTGTTAAGACACTCGGTTCCCCACTTTCTGCCGAATTCTGGAGGCATTGCGTGTTGAGTGGCAGTACTCAATGCCGCGCTTAACCTCGACACCAGAGCGAAGAAATGGAAATATAAATTAATTAAATATAATTTACATTTCCCTGGTCTAGTAACAAGACAAAGCGCGAAGGTGAGTTCCGCTATTAAACACGCTGTGTTCGAAAATTGAGCGGAAAATGGAGAAGTATCTTAACTGTTATATACGGGATAGCGCGTGAAGATATAACATAAAATTATTCTTAGATGGAAATCAAACCCGCAGCTATCGCGAATTACATTAATATACTTGCCAAGTAGGTAAGTTACAATGGCGCTTATTACAGTCTGGGTCACCAGTCGACCTTGGATCTGTAGAAGTAGGCATCGTTCTACATGACCAAGTTTTAAAGCAAAAAATAAACAATGTATGCCTTGATTCTACTGAATAGATTTTTTGCTTGTAGTAATTTATATGATAATAATGAAACAAATTGAAAAGAACCTTGTGTCTTTCATTTAAACAGATCTATATTTCTCTTCCGTTTAAAGACGGGTATTCGTAATAGGTACTTATTGGCTAGAAAAATATTTTATAAAGCCCAATTTTGAGAATATACACTTAATTTACTTAAAAAAAATATATTTTTTTGTTCTTTGTGTCATTTTGAATGTATCTTGGCCTTTACGAACTCCATGCTGTATCGCTCATACCACTACCTTCTACTGGTTAAAGTAGGGAGAGGAAATCTAGCGTTAAGAAACACCGTTCCCCACGTACCGACCAATTTTTAAGGCATTATATGTAGAATGACGGAACTCAACGCCCTCACTAATAATTTTACAAGAATTTTCTATATTAAATAGATCAACTGTCAGTTGTACTAGAAACTACCATAAGTATTAAATGCAGTTCTTCAGCCTCTAACAATATATGTATAATTCTTCTTGTAATATAACAAGCAAACCTATTTTTCTAGAGGACGATCATGTCTATAAACGTACTAAGCGTTGATGCAGAGATTCAACCCACCTTGTAATAATATAACCATTACTTTATCGTTACTCTGCTCATGATGCCAATATATAATGCATAAAATAAAGTGCACTCTAGTACAGTAATAAAGTGATTTCCTCTAATTTTCTTTTATGTACAATTTTACGATAATTTTGTGTTGGCTCTGAACTTACTTCCATATTATTTACTAAATAATTATGTACTTATAGCAAATTTTTTATAAAATATTTTTTAATTTTAATACATTTAATATAGGTATTTTAAAAAAAATCCTTTCCCTATATCATGTTACCTTTGTCACAAAATCAGCAACGTTACAAAGAAGTAATTAACATTGGCAGATTTAATCATAGTTTTTGTATCTGTGCAAATAGCATGGCAATGGCGTCGGGTCATTGGCCGTTGCGTTTTTGT
>DWQW01008169.1:0-14218 GCA_018249695.1 Heliconius erato demophoon
GCCTCGACACCAGAGCGAAGAAATGGAAATATAAATTTAAGTAAATATTTCATCTCCTCGAGTGGGGATCGAACCCACAACCAGTCGGTTTTACAGTCACACCTCGTGCCACTGCGCCACCACTGGCGCAGTGGCACGAGGCACTATTTTAATTTTAAAAGTATGAAATTATTAATGAATTGTGAGAAATTCTGAACGGTGTCGAGGCAAAGCGCGGCGTTGACGTTACAATATGTTGCCCTTAACCTGGCTAAAATATATAGATTTTTTCCATCATAAGTATGATAAAACAAAATATTTAATTCTTAGGGAACTTTTCTTAGTCATTTTTTATTTTTTTTTTCTATTTCTATTTGCCTTTGCAAATAGAAATGCCATTGCCATTGTTCTCGTAGAGACTAGATATAAGTTAGTTTTTGGTGGTTCTTAATCTTAAATTAAAGAGTGTAGCGACTAAAAACCAAATCTACCTGGGTATTTTTACACCCATATAAGGGTTAAGACAGATATTCCGTGTTCGGTGGTGGAAATTAATGCCGAATTTTGTTTTATCAGACTCAGAAAATTATATTGGAAATATGAGTACCTACCGCACAAGAACCTCTTTTTGTGCGGTAGGTACTCACATTTCGATTAATGATAATGATATTTTTTTTGATACGTTTTTTAAAAAAAAGTAACTTACACAGAATCCGTAAAATTTTCAAATTCTTCAAAACTCTTATTTAGACTTATTTCAGGAAGCAAACCTTTCATTGTAAGGATTTTGTCGATTTTAATTTTTGTTGCTTCCACCGAGCCTCTGCCTAAAATTAAGAAGCTTTCTAATACTCTGCGACCTGAAATATACATTTATCAATTTTAATAAAACGTTCAGGCCAGTTCGAGTAACCTCTGATTACCTCTGGTAACGAGGCAAGGCGCGGCGTTGATTTCCTCACTCAATACGCAATGCTCCCAGAATTCGGTGGAAAGTGTGGAACCGAAGTGTCTTATTGGCAATGGAATGTCTTAACACTAGGTTCCTAGGTCCCCTCTGCCTAACCCGCTGTGTGCGGGATATAGCGTGAAGTTAAAAAATACTTGATTTGTGGTGCAGTGACTCTAAAAGAGGTCATTGAGAGTTCGATCTCTACTTGGGGAAAATAATGATTTCCATTTTCCTGCTTTTTCAATATAATTGATATTGAGTTCCGTGAAACGAATTATTTTATATTTTGACGACAAAACAAAATAACTTACTCAAATATGGTAAAGCTGATACCAGATGCTCCTGTTTTTTGCACCAGTCTTCTATCGATTCTAAACTTTCACTTAATCTATGTTTATCGTCCAAATTGTAAAGCTGTCGGACCTCTTTCAATTCTTCTTGCGACACTTGGAGAAGTTCATGATACGGTATGGTTTCCATTTTTCATAGATCTGAAATAATATATTTAATATATTTTTTAATAAGAATACATTCAACATGAATGACTGTCGTCAAGTATAAAGTTTGTGGAATGATTCAGCGAACAGGTTAAAATTTATTAATTATTTTCATAATTTTGGTCAGGATAGGCATTTAATGTCTCCCTCAACTTACCCGCAACATCTTTGCCATTCAAGGTAAATAATATGGTGATAATCCTTAGAAAATTATGTATTACATTATAATATAAATACAACAATGCTATACGAGTATATATTATATATTTTAGAAATAAAAAATAACCGCTGTCTTTTCATTTTCGCTGAAATGTATTAGTTATAAACATTTAAAACACACAAAAAAATACAGGAAATCCCTGCAAGCTAATGCTGCTAACTAAAGAGCAAAATGTAATCTATATATATAAAAGGACTTGTGCTGACTGACTCAGGTAAGACGCACGCAGAGCCGTAACCGCTGTGCGTAGAAACGTGAAATTTGGACAGATGTTTATTTTCATAATCTGGATATCCACTAAGAAGAGATTTTAAAAATTTTTAACCCTAAATAGGAGTTGAAAGTTTGTATGGTTTTTTTTAAATCGACACCGATTTTTATAAAATTTTAAATTCAGACTCTTAAAAATATTTAATTGAATATGTATTTCATGGTTTTTTAGAATTCACCCCCTAAGGGTTTAAATATAGAGTGGAAAGTGTACATGGAAAAATCACCACCGATTTTAATAAAAAAATTAACATTCCGACTGTTAAAAATATTTTATTGAACACGTGTTTCATGGTTTTTTTAGAATTCAACCCTAAGGGTGCAAACACGCGGGCGAAGCTGCGCGCGCCCTCTAGTTATTATATATTTACTTAAAGAAAGGAGACTTACCGATTTTGACAAAGAACAAGAAAAAAAATCTAGTCATTAATATGTTCAATTCGTGATAAAAATATGAAATGCTTTCAATATTTACAACATATTTAGTTTTATTATTTATTGCAAAACTAGTCCCACGCGTGGCTTTGCCCCTTTCTATTTATAGTTATATTATAGCAAAATTACACATTTTTTTATATATATTAAAGCCTATGTGTTATTTTCATGTAGAAGCTATATAAAAGTTAAAGTTTCATCTAAATCCGTTTTAGAAGTTCTTAAGTGAAACTGGAACAAACATTCATCCTCAAAGACATTATTTGTATGTTGAGATTGATAAAAAATATTTGATTATGAATAAAAATTTAAATTAACTTAACTTTCAATATTACTATAATAATAAAAAATAAAATCAAAATAAGCTTCACGCTGTATCCCGCATACAGAGAAGACTTTCCGTTCCCACTTTCTGCCGAATCTGGCATTGTGTGTTGAGTGGCAGAACTCAACGCCGCGCTTCGCCTGGACACCAGAGCGAAGAAATAAAAATTTAAATCTAAGTAAATAGTTCATTTCCTAGAGCGGGGATCGAACCCACGACCAGTCGGTCTTACAGTCACACTTTGTGGCCCTGCGCCACGACTGGCCTCAATAATAATAGATTTAGAATATACCTACATTTAAATAATAAATAGTTTTTGTTCTTTATGACTGTATAATGAGTGCAATTATGTGTCATACCTTCGACACTTAGCTCTTTTAAATAAATATAATAATATCAAGAATAAGAGAACTAGAAATTAATTTGCAGAAATCCTAGTGTAGATGTTGTTTTTTTTTGTAATTAACTCTATTAATATAATAAAGCTAAGAGTTTGTTTCGTTCAACATGTTAATCTCGGGAACTATTTGTTCAAGTTGAAAAAAAATAAGTTATATTCATATTTATTTAGAAAACGTTTAAAAATTTTGAACGTAGCGGGACTCGAACCCACGCCTCCTGGAAAACGACCGATGAACGTATGGCTTAGTAGTCGTTTTCCAGGAGGTGCGGGTTCGAGTCCCGCTACGTTCAAATTTTATACGTTTTCTAAATAAATATTTTTCTTTCCTAAGTGTGGAATAACACTTTAAAATAAAAAAAAAGTTATATTCTATTTCATTTATTGAGGTCGAGGTCCTTTTATCGAGGAAGGCTATAGACGATATTATGACCTTAATTATTTCGACGTAACCTTATCTATCTGCGATCAGAGTTACCTCGGGCACTAGGAATGTGTCATTTGTCATACACTAGTGATGTTGCTTGCGGTTGGGATATGTTCCCGGAACGTAATGTGCTACACACACATACACATATCCACACATACAAACGCACGTGCACGCACACATACACACGCACACGTGCATAATATATAAATGTATATTTAACTGTGTAATATTAATTGTCATAAGTATTTTTATTATAGCAGTAATTAACTGCATATCTACAGATAAGCTAATTGTATATTATGTTTTGGAAGGCCGGGATCTCCTAATACATTGTTTACGAGTACTTGAAAAGATTTTTCTATCATTTTTTTTTTGTTGTGTCTTTTAGAATAAATAAACCAGTTATTTTTCAGCATCACGATATAGTTTTTACAACTTTAAAGTGTCACTCCACAATTAAGAAAAATTAAAATTGGACATTCCATTCAAAAAAATAATTTAAAAAATCATGTAATAATAAATGGCCTCGCATACCGTAGCGGCGTGACTGCGGGTGTGGGGCAGGTGCATCGATATCTACTATTAACATATGAAAAAAGTACCGATAAAATCCTTATACGCTGTGGCAATTATTGACATCATTGATTGATATTGATATCAATATTACAAAAAAGTTCTCGATACCATATGTGTAACTGTTGGAGTTATGCGACCATAACTATTTTTTATAAAAAAAATACTAGCAAACTAATTAGAACAGAGCCGCCATCGTAGTACAGAGTGTTCTCTAAAGAATATATTATGTATTATAGTGAAGGAATAAAAAGAATGTGTGATTTCTCTATAGAATATACCATTTTATATTGTATGTATTATCGCGTAGTATAACTATTTTTTAAATTACTATTAAGAGTACAATATCGATACTAATATAATAAAGCCGAAGACTTTGTTTCTTTGTTATGATCTCTAGATCTACTGGTACGTTTTACTTTTTTTATTTTATATGAAAGTCTTAGTTAGCCTTAAATAACGAAATAACAATGATAAGAAGTGTGCTGCCAATATAGTTAATTATATGTTAGTAAGTTGTATGATTAATTACAAATTTATTACAGATTTGAATATTTCATAGATTTTTATTTGGTATGAATATTGAAACATATGGGCGAAAGTTATTTCATCATCAAGGATATTTATGAAGATTATCTTCGGCTTTTATAGTATGTAATTTGGAAGTATATTTTTCGAGAAAATGTTAAATTAAAATAATTGAACACTCTGTTTACGGCTGCAAGTCTAGGCTCGAGTTCTGCAGGGGGCGCACTTTCCACCGATGACCCTCCCTCATACAGCCACATAGTGCTTGCACTTTCTCACAATTATGACACAAATTGTTTATGATTAAATATATCAATCAATCTTTGGCAAATGCAGCATAATAACATTTTTAGAAGTGGAATGCGGGCGAAGCCGCGAGTTGGCCGCTAGTTACTTAATATAGTGACTCTATCAATCGTGACTTTAGCCCGCTATGAGTAGGGTATAGTTAAGTCACTCCGTTCCCCACTTTACGCCGGATTTGCCGAGACATTGCGTGTTGAGTTGCGGGACTTCACATATAAAATTAAAATAATAAATAGTTCATCGAGTGGCATTCGAACCCACAACCGTCACGTTACCCCTCGTTCGCACGGGAGACAAATAGTCGCGGCATAAAAATCCGGCGACAGAGATTTTAAATCGCGTACAATTTGCCTGTTCATACGAGCGTTTTTAAACCACTTTTTTGCCGTCTGTCACGGCAGTAAGACGTGGAAATGGTTAAACCAAAAGTACTAGCAGTATCGATTTTTTAAATAAATAAATTTGCTTCACGCTCTATCTCATACACAGCAGGTAGGCAGAGGGAACCTAGTGTTAAGACACTCCGTTCCTCACTTTCCGCCGAATTCTGGAGGCTTTGCGTGCTGAGTGGCGGAACTTAACGCCGCTTTTTGCCTCGAAAATAGAGTGAAGGAATAGAAATATAAACCTTAATAATTATTTCATTTCCTCGAGTGGGGATCGAACCTACAACCGCCGTGTTACAGTCACATCTTTGTGCCCGTATAGTATTTTATCGATAATAATTAATAATAATGTATATTTATTGTAAATTTAATGTAATTACAATTTTATTTTAGAAATAAAGATGTTATATTATAATTATTATGTCTTAAATTATTTTCATACGTTTAAAAAATAATGCCGGAATGACCAAGGACCGATTTTTTTTTGTAAATTATATTTTTAAAATTTTATATAAATATAATAATTATATATTGAAAAAACAACGAAAAAGGGGGGGGGGGGGAAAAAAAAAAAAAAAAAAAATAGCCCTCGACACGAACCAAGGTCCTCTGCTTGTGAGAACTCCCGACTCCCCAGTTGAGCTATTATAAGTACTGATATTTTGTAGCCGTTTTAGATTTTTTAAAAACATTGAGAATATGTCAAATAACATCGTTTTCTAAAAATGAAACCTTACTAGATCGATTTATCGCTCTCTAAAAATCTAATTATTGGAGCCGTTTCCGAGATTCATATTAGAGTTGCTTGCCTTCGCGGAGAATTACAGAAGTTTCTCGTAAAAATATTTTTAGTTTTAGTTAAAGTTTCTGTTTTATTATCATCTTTATTACACCTATATAGTGGTACCTGCTACCAAGAATGACATAAAAGTGGTCCTTGATCAAGAAAAGGTTGGGAAACCCTGATATAATGAGCAATTCGGGATTTATCTACGACGACATCGTAGCCACGTTCCGTTGCCACAAATACGCGTACGACCACTTTGAATGCTCGCAGCGTACTGACCGTAATGCAAGCGACTTTTTGTCTCTCGTCAGAACAGCAGTAGGGAGTTCCATTCGCTCTATTTCAGTCGCCGGGCGCTTGAAATGGAGCAGCGCGCGATAAAAATTAGCCGCGATTTAAAAATCTCTTCCGTGTGAACGTATCCACACGAACGCATTTGTTCTATTGAAACTACTTTTTGTCGTGCTACAAAAAGTCGTCGTGCGAACGAGGGCTTACAGTCACACGGTTGTACCCCAGCGCCACGACGGCTTCGGATAGATTTTATTTTCTTATTTTATTATAAACACACAAACAAACCAAAAATGTTTATTTAGAAAACGCAAACGCGGGTTCGAGTCCCACTACGTTCAAATTTTTATACGTTTTCTAAATAAGTATTGTTCTTTCCTAAGTGTGGGAAATTAAAGAATTATTATCAGTCGCGATCCATTTAATAATTATAGTCCTCCTTGGGCAGATTCAATTACTTAACGCATGGAATTTTATATATGAAAGGTTTCTTTTTAATTAGGTATATACCTAATTAAAATGTTATTTGGAAAGGTATCTTTATTGTTGATTAAAAGTTTACTAATTTTTTTTTTTGCCTCTCTGGCCGACGAGGTGCGGCTTGGGCTCTGACACACAATATCTCGAAAATTCAACAGATAATGGCAAGCAAACTTAACATTAGGTTCTATCTGCCTATCTTTCTATGTGAAAAAAGAGTAAAGCTGCTATTTTTTTTAGAATTAAATAAAATCTAACTATACCCAGTCAATCGCGATTAAAATCATTTTTTAAATAGTACAATAAATTTTGCCAAAAATAACATTGAAGTTTTATGCTAAAGCGAAACTATTTAAAATAAAAAACGAATAAAATTAAAAACAAAATGGTTACGCTATAAAAAATCGGATTTAATTACTAAATTGCTATAAAAACAATGATAAGCTATACCTGTATCACAACAACAAGTATATGAACGTGGCGTGAAATGACGTCAAGGACTAGGATTTAATGAATTAATTTTATTGTATAGACTAATTATTTTAAGTAACTAGAAGGTAGGTAGGTCTAGGTACATCCTGTCCTACTATATATAAAATAAATAAAAAATAATTCAACTTCACGTTGTATCCCGCATACAGCAGAGTAGGCAAAGGGAACCTAGTGTTAAGATACTCCGTTCCTTAAGAAGTGGATTCTTGCCTAATTTTCGAGGTATTGCGTGTTGTGTGGCGGGACTCCCATCCCTCCCCTCTGCCTACCCTGCTATAAAAAATATAATAAAATAAAAGAAAGAATCTATATTTTTATACTAATATTATAAAGCTGAAGAATAGTTAATTTATCAAAGGAAGGCTATTGACTATATTTCATAACGTTTATCATTTCAACCGCCGCCGTCAGAGGTACGGGCACATAGGGTGTATCATGAGTCATACATTTGGATTTTATTATAGGAATCTAGGTAATCTAGTGCCTAGACACTTCGTTCTCCGTTTTTGAATCATAAAAAATACCTCAAATTAAAACATGATATTATATTTTTACTTTATATCGTGGAACGAAAATAAAATATTATCTTTTAAGATAAATAAGACGTAATAAAATGTTACTGCAGGTGTAGTCTTTAATTATTTTGTTTTTAGTAATTCGTTTCTAAGAACTGGATTTTTTTTCTGACGTTCAAAAAAATAAAGTCGACACCGGGATATTTGTATGCAAATGTCTTATAATAAACTTTGAAGTCGATAGTGTTTATAGGATTTGTTACAGTTTTGCAATAAAATATTAATAGTTAATTTTTATTGAAGATTGATGATTTAATTTTTTTTGTGTTGGTGGGTTGTGATTTTGATTCCCACTAGGAAGAATGGATTATTTTTTATTAATGTTTTCATTTCTTCGCTTTGGTACCAAGGCAAAAGCGCGGCGGTGAGTTCTGCCACTCAACACGCAATGCCTCATAAGTTCGGTGGAAAGCGGAGAACGGAGTATCTTAACACTAGGCATCCTCTGCTTACTATTTCATTTCTAAGATCTGATAAAACAGAGTGCGGTATTTAAATTCGATAACATATAAACATTTTTAACATTTTTAAAATGTTAATCCACACTTAGGATAGAAAAATACTTATGTAGAAAACGTAAATAAATTTGAACGTAGAGGGACTCGCACCCGCGCCTCCTGGAAACCGACCAGGCGCTCTGACCACTAAGCTATACGTTCAAACTAGTTGGTTTCCAGGAGGCGTGGGTTCGAATCCCGCTACTTTCGAATTCATAGTTGGCTATTTGTAGCTTATGTTATGTGTACTTCAAGCTGCCGTGGCGTTGTGCCACAATATGTGACTGTACCCGCAATATTTTCAAAATTCATTTTTTCTGGTAACAAGACAACGAGCAGCGGTAAGTTCTACCACTGAACACGCAATGTCTCGAAAATTTGGCGGAACATGGGGATCGTAGTATCTTAACATTAGATTCCATCACCCTAACCTGGTCCGTACGGAATAAAGCGCGAACCTTAACAGAAGAAAACACAAAGCAATAAGATTTTTTTTTAGTTCATTTTGATTCAATATAGCGCTAAAATAATAAAATTCAGATTTTCCTTACACTATATGGCTAATAAAAATAATGTTAAATGTTTGTCAGAATAATTTAAATGTCCTTCTTAAACTCGTTAGATACCCTTGTAACGTTATTTAGTGTTGACCTTGCTACAGTATTCGTATTATATTTGGTAAATGTCGAATATTAATAAAATTCGCAGCAGCAAAAAAAATGTAACAAATAATACTAGTTTATTTTTTTTAAATGCATGAGAGCAAAAACACTATCTGTCATCCAATTTAAAAAAAAAAGAATTAAATTTATCGGAGAGTTTCTATACAGACGTCAAAACTATCTTTTTCGGGCCGAATGTGCACATTTTTTTATTGTTGGCATTCCGTTGAATTCTTTATGAAATAAGAAGAAAAAAATGCATAATATGATTACATAATTTTCAAATATATTAAAAATATAAATTGTGATACATATTTTTATTAAAAAATATTTTTTTTTATATTTAAAGAAAGAGTTTAATAATGAAACAAATTTAACAAATAAACTTTTTTTTTATATTTTAAATAATTTGTATTCATAAACGCTAAGGTATTACTTGCACTTGTCTAGAAATATATATTTTCTCACATTTAAGCAAAATGAAATAATATTACTCATCGACAAGTTTAAAATATATTACTATAAATTGTGTAACAGTAATCACAAATATAAATGTGAAATGAGAGCCAAGTTAAATCTTAAGTAATGCATGCGATCTCGATTTCCCCGAGAAAAATGGAAGATCTATATGAGTGCCAAGTTCTGCGTTCGTTAGGGATAAAATGCAAGCTCTAGTTATCATTAATACTTTCTTAATTTTAAATTTGGGTTAAAGTTTTAATGAGTGGATCAGTCACAAAAATGCTTTTATAAACTTTAATATATTAATAATAATAATAAAATTGTTGAAATTTTATATACATCACAAGCTTAAGGGTTCAAAATATTTTTTTTTCTTGTATTGACCTCAAAAAGTTTCAAATACCGAAAAAAGGTAAGCCACAGTTTTATAAGTTATACAAAATTAGGCCAACGATTAAAATAATAGATGAAACATTCCAAAAAGCAGCAAATAATACGTCTTGCAGAGCAGCAAATAACACATCTAGCAGATGTAGACGAATTAATGGTCAAATTCAAAGAACGAAGTAGCATCAAACAATATTTGCCAAATAAATCTGTAAAAAGAATTCAAAAGGTAATGTAGCTGAGACTGGCTTCAGAGAAAGTGCGGTAAAGTGTCTTTGCCAAAAACTAATTGATGAAAAAATGGAAAATTTACATATAACTGTTGACAACTTTCTTTTTTTCTCTCACTGAGCTATCGCTTATATGAAAGTCCGATCTAATGGTACCAATCTACCACTAAAAGTTAAAAAATGCCAGAGCTTACTCTCCCAAGACACAATTGATATGCAGGAGAACTCAGAAAGATGAAAGTAAAAAGGAGTTTCCTTGTCTTCTAGGTATTCTGGAATTCACGAAAAGAATGAAGGAGTTGACCTCTTTGACCAAAAACGTAGAACTTTTCAGGTATCCAAGAAGAGCAAAAGATGGTGGATGCGATTTTTTTTAATTCATCAAAAATGAAAAACCTGTAATTAATTACATTGCGAAGAAATTTTAAAACTTCACCAGCAAGAAGAAGAGTATATCTTATTCAACTATGCTTTATAAATACAACAAACATAATCTTTTCTTACATCATTATATATCTTTTTAGGGTGAAACTTTTTTGTTTTCGTTTTTTATAATTTAAGACAGTAGGTACTTAACTATGTACATAATTAGATCTTATTGCATTTTTCTATTGAATTTTATTTTACTTATTTTTTTTATTAGTTTTTTTTTTGTATTTAAATACTAACTTAAATATTTATTTATTACAATTTATTTTATTTATTACAATTTAAAAAATATTAAGTACAAAATCAGATTTTGTGGCAGTTTTCTATAGAATTTTATTTTATTTATTTCTATAAAATTTAGTTTTATATTTAGGTTAGGATTTTTCGATTGGGTTTTGTTTTTCTTAAAATTTAAAATAGTTACCTACTTATCTAACTACAAAATTTTATTATACTATATACTTCGTATCGTTTTACTTGTTCATTTAAAGTTTTTTTTTCTTATACAATAGATAGATACGTAGGTTTCAAATTAATATAACCTACATAATTGTTGACCTTTGGGCATTGTTTTTCTTAATTATACATATACATTTGTTAAACGTATTACTAAGAAAATAATTAAACTGATTTATATCTTTCTCGTAATCTGTTCATGTCATTATTATTAATACCAAAGGTTGCCAGAAAGAGATCGCTTTAAGTGATAAGGCCGCCTAATTGTACATGTTGTTTCTGTTTATTTTATATATAATTTGTGTGAAATTTCATATGCAATAAAGAATATTGTATTGTAATAATCTCATAAATTTTGGTAAAAATAAATACCTATCATACCTAAAAAGTAAAATGCTCGGCTTTCTGGGCAGTTTGCTATAGCAAAACGTTTGTGGCTTTTATGCAGCAGTGAAATGGTAGATGAAAATATGCACAGGTTGCCTACTTAACAGAATCGTGAACAGGAATCAAGCGCTGAACGTTCTCAATATTTAGCCTCATAGAATTTCCCAATATTTGCGGTACTCACAAGAATTTATCAATTTTCTAAATCCGAGTGGCCTTCCCCCACATTCCGTTAACTTAAAAAGTGATACTCCAATTATTTTCCTTAGGAATCTTAAGCCGCCAAATTTGAGTAACGGAACCAGATTCCAAGTGGAATTTCTTTGTAATAATGTGATAGTTGCTATAGTTTTAACTGGTTCAGCAGTTGGCCAAACGGTGCTAATACCTTGCATTATTTGCCTTTTCATTTTAAAAGAAGCAGGGGCACAGTGTGATTGTAAACGCGACTGGTTCGATGCCCATTTGAGGATATGAAATATTTATTTAATTTTATATTTCAATTTCTTCGCTCTGGTATCGAGGCAAAGCCCGGCATTGAGTTCGACCACTAATTTAACGAAAGTGAGGAACGAATAGTCTTAATACCAGGTTTCTCTGCCTACCGCGCTATGTCCAAGATACAGCATTAAGCTTAACATGTCCCAAATTCTTTTTTTTTTATATAAAATAACGCGAAAATTTTTCAAACACTATATTTATAAAATCACCAAAATTTTATAATTAATTTCTTTAATTTTTCTTAAAATGTCGTCAGCTTAGAGTGTAAATCTGCTGATATTATCAGGAGCGACAAAACACTTTAAAAAAAACTAGGCATATATTTATTGTATGTATGATAAGAAAGTATTTACAATTTTTAATATTAAATTTTCTATTATATGAAATTAAATATAAGTTAATTTTGCACTTTTTTACATTTTCGACTGGTATATATAAAAAGGAACAAAAACAACAAAAACTTATTTAACAGGTTTACACACTTAGCCGACGATTTATAAAATTATTAAAAAATATATATAAGAAACATTTACCTCCAAGTGTCCAGTTGTGTGCAAGAATACAGATCGACTAAGGCTTTATCCAAACAATTATAGTCGGTTACAAGGATATCAAGGTAGTACATACGTAATTTGTATATCTATGTTAGTAGGAAGTACTAAAAGTGCTATATAATTTTAGATTTTTTATTGTATGACTTTTTTATTAAAATTATTATGTATTTTTATTAAAATTTATTTAAAAATATGGTAATATTACCAATGCACCTAAAATTACTTCAAATTTATTATTTCACATTTATAATTTGTGGAGTTCCGTACCCAATGGGTAAAACAGGTAACGTTTGCGAAGACTCTGCTGTCCGTCCGTCTATCTGTCAGTCTGTTTGTTGTACAGTCGATTTTTTTAGTCGTTTTGCTGTTGCCAATAGCGGCAACAAACATACATCATCTGTGAAAACATATATTGTAGAACAACAAATAAAACTATGAGAGAGATAAAAAAGAAAGAGTTTAAGCTACAAAAGCACCAAACTAAAACATTGATAAAGATGAAGAGTGAAAGTTCAGAGAAAGAAATAAGTGAATACGAGTTGCAAGCATTGGTCACCACACTGAAAGAAGAATGTGAAAATAATAATATAAACTTAAACGTGAGTAAGAAAAAGGTTCTGGTTTTTAAGAAATTAAAAAAAGAACGAAAGCAAGTTTAGCGAATACGGTAAGATATTAGAACAAGATGATAGATACGAAATAGATATGGAAGGTCGTATTGCTACCGTTGACAGAATTAACGATGTCTTAGCTGCATTCATGAGGCGGTGAAACTCTAACACAACTGTACATTTTTTCGTACACAATGCAGTATTAGTACCGACGCTGTTATACAGCAGAGAAGCGTAGGCATTAAAAAAGAAAAATTAAAGAAAGTTGCACGCATGTAGTGGCGCGATCTATTCATAAGGTATGTGAAGTCAGTTTAGTTGAATCCACAATGAAGAAATATACCAAAATAGTAGGTACTACGAAGGATGTACTGTGAAGATACAAAAATAACGTGCTCAGGTGGTTTGTGCACGTCAAACGAATGTATGATGAGAATGGCAAAAAAGATTTATGATGGAAAGGTAAGTGTCACCTAAATATGGCTCTGGCTACTCCGCTAGGGAGACAGCGTGAACCTAAGTTTTAATTAAGCTATAATAAGAAATACTAAAAAAAAAGAATCACATAAATATTTAAGTGGCTCACTTGTGAGTGACACAAAAAAATCAGGTGTATTATGTGTGTATAATACACCTGATTTTTTTGCCGTTTTAATAAATAATAGATATACAGAACACTTCGCGCGATTAAGACTAGCAATTGGTCGATTTTTATGATAATTTATGTAATGTTTAAAATTCTTATTAATTTGTATTAGCTAATTGTTTTCGTTTTTCATGGTTTTGTAAATATTTTGTTGACGTATGATTCTTTATTTATACTATCCAATAACTACTTGGTTGAAATTGAAAAGTTATTGCCTACATTACGTTATTTGTAACCAACACTGCCTGTGGTCAGAATTGTTTCGGCAGTTGCTCTTTTGTAGATAAAATGCGGCGTTGAGTCCCGCGACTCAACACGAAATTTCGCGAAAATTGGTAATTAGTTTTTTTTTGGAATAAAACAGTATTTTTTATTATATTTATAATTTAAATTTAATATTTAGCGGAAGTGGAGAAAGAACGAGCGAAAAAAGTGTACATTCCGCATTTTTTGTACATTCCGCAGTTGAC
>DWQW01008170.1:0-14218 GCA_018249695.1 Heliconius erato demophoon
TTGTAATAAATAAATAAATAAATAAATCAGCTTCACGCTGTATCCCGCACACAACAGGGTAGGCAGAGGGAACTTAGTGTAAGACACTCCGTTCCCCACTTTCTGCCAAATTCTGGAGGCATTGCGTATTAAGTGGCAGAACTCAACGCCGCGCTTAGCCTCGATACCAGAGCGAAAAAATGGAAATATAAATTAAAATAAATATTTCATCTCCTCTAGTGGGGATTGATTGATTGATCTAATTTTTTATGTTCAAAGCAAGCGAATGAGCTTTATGAGATTTAGTACATCCTATTCTTACGACTTTATTATATATGTCCAGCAAAACATCAAATATTTTTCGAGGTGATACGTCTATATCACCATTTTTCGAGGTGATACGTCTATATTTATAGTAGTAGTAATAGTAGTAGTAGTATAGTTTAACTGCATCTATTCTGCGTAATTTCTGCACCAAATGAGCGAATCGTATGTATGTATATTTGGCAATTCCAATACCTAGCAAAAAAAACCAAACGAGCTTTTGTACAATGCTTTCGCCAACGTCCATACCACGTTGAACACACCGGTTCTCGTCCGATCACCGAAGTTAAGCAACGTCGGGCGCGGTCAGTACTTGGATGGGTGACCGCCTGGGAACACCGCGTGCCGTTGGCTTTTTTGCAATTTTATTGTCGCTTACTTTATACTAAGAAATTAAGCTAGTAACGAATATTCCACTTTCTTGAATAAACACATAAACCATTTAAAATATAAACAAATAACTCATCTCGTTACTGAAAGAATAGTAAAAAAATTTTTTGCTATATTAATATTTAGTTTTGCCACAAATAATATAGATGTACCTTTTGTAAAAAATAAATAAATAAACCAGCTTCATCGTTGTATATCCCACACACAGCAGGGTAGACAGAGGGAACTTAGTGTAAGACACTCCGTTCCCACTTTCTGCCGAATTCTGAAGGTATTGCGTGTTAAGTGGCAGAACTCAACGCCGCGCTCAGCCTCGACACCAAAGGGAAGAAATGGAAATATAAATTAAAATAAATATTTCATCTCCTCTAGTGGGGATTGAACCCACAACCAGTCGGTTTTACAGTCACACTTTGTGCCGCTGCGCCACGACTGGCCTCTAAAAAAATGTACCTTTTGTCTTAACTACATATTAGACTAATAGTCTTAAAAATTTCAGCTTTGCTAAAATTACATCGGCCTGGCCCTGGGATCTTGGGCTATTGCTATTTAAAAAAAAATAACAAATGTAAAAAAAATACATTCATTTGGACTGATTTATCTGTTTAACAATCTTACATAAAGAAACATTATGTAGAGTCACGGAATAAAAAAATGCAATTTAGAACTGAGGAAATTTTACATTTAGTAAAACTAAAACAATTGTATAACCAATTTGCGTAAATAAAGGTAATTGTAGTAAATTATAAAGCCTTATTTTGTAACGGTTCCATGGTGTAATGGTTAGCACTCTGGACTCTGAATCCAGCGATCCGAGTTCAAATCTCGGTGGAACCTGATATCTTTTGGTGGGTAATGTATTTTTTGTGAAGCTTCACTTAAATATCTTAAAATCATTAAAAATTGATTTATTTATTACACGACCAAAAGTTTTCAAGACAGTGTCAATATGCCGTATTTATATTATAAGACTGACGTTTTTTTTATATTTTGTTCATAATATATTACACATATAAATAAAAATTACAATGAAATAAAGATTTAAAAAAATCTTCACTTCTAGATTTCAATTATTGATTCCACAACTATACATAATGTTTCTTTATGAACGATTATTAAAAAAAAGTAAGATTATTAAATAAACAGTTCAAATTAATGTCATAGTTGTTCTGTAAAAAATTATACTAGTTATTTATTTAAAAATAGCCATATTTGACAGCAAAAAAGCCAACGGCACGCGGTGTTCCCAGGCGGTCACCCATCCAAGTACTGACCGCGCCCGACGTTGCTTAACTTCGGTGATCGGACGAGAACCGGTGTGTTCAACGTGGTATGGACGTTGGCGATTGCATGTTCTAAAGGATTGAACACTACCTTATAAAGGAAAGCAAAACTACACACGACACGTTCAACCATGAAGGTGAAATGGTGGATGAAAGAAATAGCACTTTAGCATTTTGTTATCTTCCGTAATTATTTGCTATATGTATTTAAAAACCGTTAACTAATTATAATTTTACTGACTAAAAAAAAATTGTAATGATGTGTGCTTTTTAAATAACCTAGAATATTTACCAGAAACATACAAGTAATTTTGTACTTTTTGGGATTTTTTCCTAAAAAAAGAGTAGAAGCACCTTTGAATAATTTACGAAATTTCTCTTCGTCTATGTCACACTGCATGCATGAGCATGCTCACTAAGGTGGTTTCATGTGAGTACTTTGGATCAACTGCTATAACATCTACAAGAAAACATAGGTAAGTTATGAGGAGTTAATTAAGAAAAAAACGATGCTTAAAACGTTGTATTGTAAGTTGTTTTGTCTCTCCCTTTTACTCTTCGTTGTAGAGTGTGAGATTTTATATAAATATTTCATGTTACAAGTAATACTTATGCAAAAATAAAACACTTGTACAAACAATATTCCTAAATAAAGGTAATTCTAATTAATTATAATGCCTTATTTTAACACGGTTCCATGGTGTAATGGTGAGCACTCTGGACTTTGAATCCAGCGATCCGAGTTCAAATCTCGGTGGAACCTGTTATTTTTGACGAATAATTTTATTTTTATGAAGCTTCACGTAAATATTTTAAAATCATCTTGAATAAATACTTCCAAAAGTTAACAAGTGTCAATAAGCTATAGTTTTATAATAATACTATTTTTAATACTATTTTGCACATAATAAAAATTACAGTAAAATAAAAATTTATTTATTTCTCCACTTCTAGATTGCAACTTTTAATTCTTTAACTCTACATAATATTTCTTTATGTGTATTATTAAGTAGAGTAATGAGTGTAAATTAACCTTCAGTTTGCTCTAAATAAAAAAATATTTGTTACTTATTTACAAAAAGCAATATTTAATAGCAAAAAGCCAACGGCACGCGGTGTTCCCAGGCGGTCACCCATCCAAGTACTGACCGCGCCCGACGTTGTTTAACTTCGGTGATCGGACGAGAACCGGTGTGTTCAACGTGCTATGGACGTTGGCGAAAGCATTGTACAAAAGCTCGTTCGGTTTTTTTTGCTAGGTATTGGAATTGCAAAATATACATACATACGTTTCGCTCATTTGGTGCAGAAATTACGTAAACTCACGCAGAATAGATGCAGTTAAACTATACTACTACTACTATTACTACTACTACTATAACTTTAGACGTATCACCTCGAAAAATATTTGATGTTTTCCTGGACATATATAATAAGTCGTAGGAAAAGGATTGTACTTAATCTCATAAAGCCCATTCGCTTGCTTTAAACATAAAAAATTAGAGATTAATTTGCTCGGTAGTCATTTAGTTCGATATTTAAAAGAAGTTATTGCTCTCAGCAAAATTATGCAGAGCCCCAAAATGAATTATCGAATTTGCATTCATTTATTAAATAAATTGACTGATAAATTTATAGAATCGATATTCTATAACCTTATCTCGGCTGAACATTTTTAAATTTTGTTAGCAGAAGCTTCAAACTTTCACGAACTTAACGTAGAAACAGATTTCCCACCAATAAATTCACTTCGTCCATGAAAAAAATCAACACTATTTTTATATGATCACAAAGATGAAGTTCTATTTACCAAACTATAATTAAGAGTAGAATTTTATTTTAGAATTGTATATCAAACAATAACTTATATAAAAAGTAGAATCGAGAAGCTAAAAGAATTTAATGACGTATTTGGCTTTTAAAACATTATAGTTTTAAAGTATTATAGTACCTTAGGAAAAGCAATCGCCAACGTCCATACCATGTTGTACACACCGGTTCTCGTCCGATCACCGAAGTTAAGCAACGTCGGGCGCGGTCAGTACTTGGATGGGTGACCGCCTGGGAACACCGCGTGCCGTTGGCTTTTTTACGTTTTAGTTATGATTTAAAACTTTTTTACTTTTTACTTGACACGAAGGGACAGCCCATTGCTTGAATTTATGATTATGCTTAGAATTCCATTCCATATCTAAAGAGAAAGAAACGCAAAACTTACAAGATCACTGTCTTGTTGTCTGTCTGTCTGTCTATCTATGTGTCCGACTGTCAAGACCATTTTTTAAAGGTCGTGCAGAAGTATCAAACTGAAATTAATATCTATTAAATATTCAGGTCTGCCATTACTTACAGCACGGTAGAATTGAGCTTTCAAGTATTATTAGCTATTTTGTATGAAAATAGCCAAAACCAAACTAAAAGCTATAGGATACCTCCACTTGACTATGAATCTTGGCAAGAAGTGAGAACTTACAGCACAAATAGTGAAAAATAAATACATCACAGAAAAAGACAATTAAATGTATTTAAAGTAAGTTTAATATAAAATGAGGCCAGTCGTGGCGCAGCGGCACGAAGTGTGACTGTAAAACCGACTGGTTGTGGGTTCGATCCCCACTCGAGAGATGAAATATTTACTTAAATTTATATTTCTATTTCTAATAATAATCTTGGGGCACGTGTGAATGTAAATGCGACAGATTCTGGTTTCAATTCCCTTTTGATTCGAGTAAATGAAATACTTAATATTTTAATTCTTACGAGTCAAAGCGCGGCGTTGAGTTCCCCCTCTCAATAGGCAATAATTTCAAAATTAGGCGGAAAGTGGGGAACGAAGTATTTTAACACTAGACTCCCTCTGGCTACCCTGCTACATGCGTAATACAGTGTGGATCTAAAAAATGAGTGTATACTCAGTACGCACGCTAATTTAAGATCTACATTCTTAATACTGTACGGCGATGGAGAATTGACACTAAGTCAAGATACTTTACTCTAAGCTTTCTGACGGAAAGAAGAATGAAACTTTTGGGCCAACACGTAAAGAATTGAGATGTGATCTAAAAAATTACAATTTTTTTTTATTTTTAGAATAGCAATTAATAAATTAATTGACATTCTGGAAGTGGAGAAAAATGAAAAAAATAAGATTTAGATCCTTAATCGATTAAAATCAATCATATTTTAAATCAGAGATGTGACAGCTGATTGACAATCACACCTTGTCGAATGATTTTTTGCATTTTTGCTTCTGTTTGTCATCGCAAAATTAGGCCATTAAATAAAAAACGTAAAAAAAAACATTTGCTTCTGTCATTACTTTCGTGTCATAACGCATCGACGTTTTGAATGTTTTCCGTTTGTTTGATATTTTCAACGACTACTGCTTTGTTTTTCTCGGATTTTGACTCTGCCTACTTTATACGACCCTCGCTTCGCCACTGGACTCTGAGCCTGACCCCGCCACGCTATGGATATGAATCGCTGTGTGAATTGTGGGATAGCCAATGGACACTGCAATACCCTCCTCCTTTAAGATACAACTACGGTGTATAGAATAGGGCGTTTGCCTACAATGCCACGATTATCATCTCATAAATTATTGCTAAATTAATGTTTATTTAAGTTAAATATTATAACGAATATGAGAAAGATCAATATGAGGTGTCGTGGCGCAAGGACATATGGACTTGTATGTGGCTGTACTGCGAGGATTATGGGTTCGATTCCCACTCGGAGGAATCAATAATAATTCAATCAAATAATAATTTATTAATATTTTCATTTCTTAATAAAATCTTAGATTTTCACGATTATTACACATTTTAAATGAAACTATTTTAACCGGATTAATCGCGTATATTTAAGATTTTATATTTTGAAAACCCGACGTTTCAAAGTGACGTGAAGACGTGTTTCACTTTGAAGTAGTCCTTGGTCACGGGTTGACTGAGGTGGCATTCGTCTGTCAGTTGACATAATTATTATATCAAACTACCGTCAATGATTTCTGAAATGCCCTGGATTCCTGCAGAATGAGCTGATAGTATCTTACTCTCTGGTCCCAAACCCACCATGGTTTGGGACTTCAATGATTTTATGAGTGGATCCCAGATGGTAGAAAGTTTCCAGCCATTTCATTTCTTGGTTGTGGTAGGTTGAGCTCCGCCATTCAACACGCAACGCCTTGAAAATTCAGCAGCAAGTAGGGAGCGGTATTTAAAAAAAAAAGAATTCATATATGAACTTAATACAGGTTCTTATAAGTATGTCAAGTAACAAGTACTACAATTAGAAAGTACTTTATCAAAAAACATTTTAAGTTTAAGATACATGTGTATACAACTTCACACTATGTACTATACAGCAGTCGTGGCCGAGCGGTTAAGGCGTCTGACTAGAAATCAGATTCCCTCTGGGAGCGTAGGTTCGAATCCTACCGACTGCGATTTTTTTATTAATCGTAATTACAGCAAATACGCATGTTTTATTAATGTGATATTGATAGAGAATTATTGAAGCTATAAGAGGCGTGATAATAATCTGTCATCATTCTTTAAATTATGTTTAATTGTTGTTCTTGTAATTCTGTAGCCATTGCGTGTTAAGTGGCTGAATTCAACGCTGCACTTAGCCTCGACACCAGGGCGAAGAAATGAAATATTTATTTAAATTTATGAATAAAAATCAGCTTCACGCTGTATCCCGCACGCAGCAGGGTAGGCAGAGGAAACCTAGTGTTTAGATACCCCGTTCCCCACTTCTAGCGAGTTCTAGAGGCATTGCGTATTGAGTTGCGGAACTCAACGCTGCGCTTTGCCTCGACACCAGAAGAAGCGAAGAAATGAAAATATAAATGTAAGTAAATATTTTATCTCCTCGAGTGGACATCGAACGTACTACTACTTGATTTTACAGTCACAGTCTGTGCCCCTGCGCCACGACTGTCTTCAAACAGTACTTAAATCTGAACCTTGTGTACCCAAGTATGTACGAAGATAAAATATTATAATGTCCTTTTTACTTGAAAAAAAAAAACTGTAAAGTTTGAGCTAGACTCACCCACCGAGGATCCCTTACCAATTTGATAGTTGTAGGTCAGTGGAAAGTAAAACATATATAAGGAGACGTTTGCGCGTATACGTACATATGTACGTAGTCATATGCAGAAATTTTGTGAGAAATAAACTAGAATAATATGTTTATGTTATAAAAATGGGATATTCCGTTTAAGAGCTGATTAACACTTTTTTGTCAATAATCACATACAAAGATATTTTATGTGGAGAGTAATACAACCAAAAATTAATCTACAACTTGAGAGAAAATCGAAAAAAAAAATTATAACATGATATGGATAGTTATTAAAGCTGTCTTTGATAAGTGATTCGGTAAGATGTTTTTGTTTAATATTTTACCAAAAATCTTAGTAAATATATACATCACGAACTACAAACCAAAGAGAGAACTATAAAACATAAATTTTAGCAGGAGACACAAAAATTTAATAAAACTTTTATATTTTCAATAAGTACATATTAAATGATATTAAAAAAAAACAGGTTCCACCGAGATTTGAACTCGGATCGCTGGATTCAAAGTCCAGAGTGCTCACCATTACACCATGGAACCGTGTTAAAATAAGGCATTATAATTAATTACAATTACCTTTATTTAGGAATATTGTTTGTACAAGTGTTTTATTTTTTATATAAGTTTTACTTGAAACAAGTAATACTTATATAAAATCTCATACTCTACAGTGAAGAGTAAGAGGGAGAGACAAAACAACTTACAATATATTACAACGTTTCGGAACATCATTCTTTATTCATTCAGTGATATAGTAGATTTCATGGCATTTGATCCAAAGTAATCTCATTCGACCACCTTAGTGTGCATATGAGCATGCAGTGTGACACGGATGTAGAGAAAATCTGTAAATTATTCAAAGACGCTTCAATGACGCTTCAATTATATATATAATTATTTCACAAAAACACATATTTTTTTTAAATCAATAAAAAATATAATGAGTTTACTGTTTTTAAATATGACAAATAATTACGGAGAAAAGCTAAAGTGCTTTTCCTTTCTTCCTATACCTTGATAGTTGAACGCGTCGTGTGTGGTTTTCTTTTCCTACGTTGCTATTTTATGTAATAAAACTTTTTTCTTGACTTATTAAACCTGAATTAATCAGGTTTAATAATATTTTGCACGATTTGTTTATAAATAAATCACCTTTAAGGAGCTCTACATATTAATTTTGTTTGCCTTTTGTTATTTAATTTAAGGTTTCGTTGCGACTTTATCAGATAGTGTTCATTACTTTAGGATGAGCCATCGCTAACGTCCATACCACGTTGAACACACCGGTTCTCGTCCGATCACCGAAGTTAAGCAACGTCGGGCGCGGTCAGTACTTGGATGGGTGACCGCCTGGGAACACCGTGTGCCGTTGGCTTTTTTGCTGTCAAATATGGCTATTTTTAAATAAAAAACTAGTATATTAGTTTTTATAGAGCAACTATGACATTAATTTAAACTGTTTATTTAATAATCTTAATATTTTTTTTAATAATTGTTTATAAAGAAACATGTAGAGTTGTGGAATCATTAATTGAAATCTAGAAGAGAAGATTTTTTTAAATCTTTATTTCATTGTGTGAACACGCCGGTTCTCGTCCGATCACCGAAGTTAAGCAACGTCGGGCGCGGTTAGTACTTGGATGGGTGACCGCCTGGGAACACCGCGTGCCGTTGGCTTTTTTGAGTTTTAGTCAAAAAGTATTTCTTAATTAATTATTTTTATGATTTAAAATGTTTTTACTTTTTACTCACGGCAGAATTCAGCTTTCAAGTATCATTAGCTATTTTGAATGAAAATCGCCAAAACCAAAATAAAAGCTATAGGATACCTCCCACTTGATTCAAAACTATGAATCCTGGCAAGAAGTGAAAACTTACAGCATAAATAGATTTAAGAGAATTAAATGTATGTAAAGTAAATTTAATATAAAATGATAAAATAATGTAAGTGCGACAGATTCTGGGTTCGATTCCTTTTCAATTCGAGTAAATGAAATAGTTCATATTTTAATTTTTGAGTAAAAGCGCGACGTTGGGTTCCGCCTTTCAACAGCCAATACTTTCAGAATTAGGCGGAAAATTTAACACTAGACTCCCTCTGGCTACCCTGCTACATGCGCGATACAGTGTGGATCTGAAAAAAATGAGGATATACGCAGTACGCAGGCTAACTTAAGACCTACATTCCTAATACTTAATACTGTACGGCGATGGAGGATCAACACTAGATCAAGATATTTTACTCTTAGCTTTCTGACGGAAATTTAAGTTACAACTACGGTAGGATGTTTTCCTACAACGCCACGATTATCATCTCATAAATTATTTTTAAATTAATGTTTATTTAAGGTAAATAATACAACGAATATGAGAAATGTCAGTATGAGGCCGTCGTGGTGCAGGGACATAAGTATGTGATAATTGTGGGTTTGATTTCCACTCGGAGGAATAATTCAATCAAATAATAATTTATTAATATTTTTATTTTTTCGTTGTGGCTGGTCGAGCTCCGCCACTCAACACACAACGCCTCGAAAATTCGGCAGCAAGTAAGGAGCGGAGTGTAAAAAAAAATCATGTACATATGACCTTCATACCAGATTTCATGAGTATGTCAAGTAACAGGTACTACAATTAGAAAGTACTTTATCAAAAAACATTTTAAGATTAAGATATGTGTTTACAACTTCACACTATGTATTATACAGCAGTCGTGGCCGAGCGGTTAAGGCGTCTGACTAGAAATCAGATTCCCTCTGGGAGCGTAGGTTCGAATCCTACCGACTGCGTTTTTTTATTAATCATAATTACAGCAAATGCGCATGTTTTCATTAATGTGATATTGATAGAGAGTTATTGAGGCTATGAGAGATGTAATAATAAATATGTCCTCATTTTAAAATTCTGTTTTAAATAATTTATTATACTGAAAACAAAATAAATGTCACTTGATACTTTTGGTGTTTCACGAAAATAATTAATTGAAATATGGACTCCCTAAGATTTTCTACGGCCTCGTAGCAGTATAATAAATATATGTATTTACATGAATAAAAATCATCTTCACGCTGTATTCCGCACACAACAGGGTTGGGAGCGTGAACCTAGTGTTGAGACACCCTTCATCATTATCCGCATATTCGAATTCTGGAGGTATTGCGTGTTGAGTGCCGGAGCTCAACGCCACGCGTAGCCTCGACACCAGAGTACCCCTGCGCAACGACAGAAGCTTCATATAAATAAATAAATATATACAAGAAATATCAGGTTCCATCGAAATTTGAACTTGGATCAGTGGATTTAAAGTCCAGAGTGCTCGCCATTACACCATTCGTAATTACTATTAGAATAAGTACTTACATTATACCGAACATTTTTTAACGTTGTCTTTGATAAGTAAGTAGCTTCAAACCAAAGTGAATAATCCACAAAATAAAAATTTTAGCTGGAGCCACAAAAAGATTATAAAACTTTTATATTTTTAATAATATAATAATTCGAGTTCGCCAATCGTGATAAAATCGACAGATTGTGGGTTTGATCCCCACTTGAGGAAAGGAATTTTTATTTATATTTTAATTTCTTCGCTCTGGTGTGGGGACAAAGCGCTGCGTTGAGTTCCGCCACTCAACACGCAATGCCTCCAGAACTCGGGGGAAAGTGGGGAACGGAGTGTCTTAACACCAGATTCCCTCTGCCTGCTGTGTGCGGGATACAGCGTGAAGCTAATATTTTTAATAAGTACATATTAAATAATGAAACAGATAAGGTATTTGTTTATTAAAAAAATCAGGTTGCACTGAGATTTGAACTCGGATCGCTGAATTCAAAGTCCAGAGTGCTCACCATTACATCATGGAACCGTGTGGAATATTGTTTGTACTAGTGTTTTATTTATATATAATTATTACTTGAAACGAGAGCTATTTTCTCTACAATGAATAAAAGGGAGAGACAAAACAACTCACAATATAATGTTTTGGAACATAATTTTTTTCTTCATTCATTCCTCATGTTTTCTAGATTTCATGGCAGTTGATCCAAAGTGTCCATACAACCACCTTAGTGTGCATATGAGCATAAAGTGTGACATGGATGTAGAGAAAATTCGTAAATTATTCTATGATGATACAATAAGGGAAAAAGCTATGAAAATTACAAAATTATTTGTATATTTCTGGTGAATATTCTTGGTTATTCATTCTTGGTGGTTCATCTTTACAGAAAGAAAAAAGCTAAAATGCTTTTCCTTGATGGTTGAACGCGTCTTTTGTGGTTTTGCTTTCCTGCATTGCTATTTTATACAATACAACTTTTTTCTTTACTTTAATTCAGGGTTAATAATATTTAGCACGATTTGTTTTTAAATAAATCATCTTTAAGGAGCTCTACACATGAATTTTGTTTGCCTTTTGTCCATTTAAGGTTCTATTGCGACTTTATCAGGTAGTGTTTAGTACCTTAGGAAAAGCAATCGCTAACGTCCATATCACGTTGAACACTCCGGTTCTCGTCCGATCACCGAAGTTAAGCAACGTCGGGCGCGGTCAGTACTTGGATGGGTGACCGCCTGGGAACACCGCGTGCCGTTGGCTTTTTAGCCCTTTTTTTAATTTCTTCATTATTTTTAATGGACAAGATATTGGAAGCGGCAAGGCGGCGATAAGGAAGGGCTTTTTAGCCCTTTTTTTAATTTCTTCATTATTTTTAATGGACAAGATATTGGAAGTCATATAGCCATATACCAAGAGCGGTCAGTACTTGGATGGGTGGTCACTCCTTTTAGAATTTTGATACTAGACGTCGGAAAGAAATAAGTTTTATTTCCCGAAATTAAAATTGATTTTCTGAGATTATAAGATATGTTATAAAAAACAAAATAAGAATCAGCTCCTTCCCCACCTTCGTAAGATATAGGGCACATTAAGTTGTTTGAATATATAATAATAAAGAAGAACTTTTATAAGAACTTTTGATCAACTGCCTTCAGACATATTATAAAAACATAAGCTACGAGTATCATAATAGATGAAACAAAATTAATGTAATCCGTTCAATTTAGGTTACACAAATTTTGATATTACAAAGAAGTGAAAAATATCAAAAGGTTTGGAAAATACTAAAAAGTATCAAGTGGTGGCCTTCCTAGCTTTTATATCAACACCGTGTCGGTAGAAAAGAGGGTACACTGTCCTCAAAAAATTACAAGCACTACGTGGCTGCTGAAGAGGATGTCGACGGCGGTAGGGACGTCCTCTGCAGGACACGAACCTCGGCTTACGGCAGTCGATCGGACTGGAATTAAATGGTATAATTAAGGATTATTACACCGCGGCACTACTGTGCTGCGTTGCCAGTTTCTTCTTGGCTTGAACTTGCCTTGGCATGGTATCACTATGTGAATAAAAAAAAAATATTCAAAAGAGAAATAAAACGTTTGAGTAATATTAGTAATAATACATAACAAAAAACAGCAAAAAGCCAACGGCACGCGGTGTTCCCAGGCGGTCACCCATCCAAGTACTGACCGCGCCCGACGTTGCTTAACTTCGGTGATCGGACGAGAACCGGTGTGTTCAACGTGGTATGGACGTTGGCGAACGATTAGTTCAATTGATTGTTTGTACGGAAATTAAATAAAAATATAAAAAAGAAAATTATGATCTGTATCTTTACGGTTTAAAACATAAATTATGAAAACTGTCCTCTGAACACTGGATAGCTACCATTCTTAATTATGTACGTTCACAAAGACAATGTTGAATTCCGTCACCAATGTCCTGAGTTTATGTGGAAAGTAAAAAGGATGAAGCACACTATTAGAGGAAAGAAAATAAAAATAGATAGAAAAAGATTATTATGAAATAGAAATCCAAATCTAAATCATAACTATTATCAGATTCACCTGTACGATGTTGGCCAAATGTCAATTTCACAAAAATACATTATAATCTACACATCAGAAGCAATAAATAAAAAAAACATATAAAAAATCCTGGCAAATGTGACCTAATTATATATACAACCTCTTTTACCGTCCTCGAGCACGACATTCCCAAGAGTAAAGAACTTCAAACTTTCTAGCATATAAAAACTACCTGTTGTATAATAGTTACCTGTATAGAGCATTTGGGTATTCAACCGCGCCTTGACGAATTAACTGATTAGTTTAATTAAAAATTCTAACTCTTGCACTGACAGTGCCAAGGGACAAGTGGCGTGTCCGTTGAAATCTATGTTGTGGGCAACACTGTTAAAACTTTAGTTTAACTTGAACGTAGTTTAAGGCATTTTGATGGTTATATTTTATAAAAAAAAAATTATAGAATTCTCTATGATAATAATCAATAATAATATCAAAATTCGATCTAATAATGTAACATCGTCAATTAAAGCTGTTAACTGATTTTTAATCGTTATTGAAATGAAATTAAGCATTAGAAACTAAAACAAACAACTCCTTATAAAATAGTATTAGCAAATATTGCTTCTCAAAATTATGCTATAAAAAATTAAATGAATGCATATTTTTATACACATTCTCTAATGTTATAACGAGATAGATAAACAAAATAAAGTGATTAAAAATAATATTGCCATAAATGTTCGTCGAAATATAAATATTCGATGTATATCAAGTTTCCTTCAGATTTCATTCGAAAACATAACTTTTAATCAAAACATAAAAAGTAAAACTGTAAAATATATTAATAGCTTCTTAGCAAATATGTTTCATAGAAAAAAATATCTTAATATTTTATTAGCTTCTCTGGAAATTCTACTAAAGATTAGAGAACATACATCTATTCGTTGTGAATTTGGCAACTACACAACGGATGACGATAAATATAAAAAGCCGATTTACGCGAACACATTAATAATTTACGGTAAGAAATAAAATTAGAACACATGTAATAGAACTTCCTTGAATATAATACACCGCTCTTTACACAGAATTTTCAAAAATAGTGGTTAATATAAACAAGTTTCTGAAAACTATTTTTTTAATAATTCTATTTAAATTTTTATTGAGGCCGGTCGTGGCGCAGCGGCACGAGGTGTGACTGCAAAACCGACTGGTTGTGGGTTCGATCCCCACTCGAGGAGATGAAATATTTACTTAAATTTATATTTCCATTTCTTCGCTCTGG